>QAPG01001023.1:0-11871 GCA_004366825.1 Colletotrichum spinosum
AAGGAATATTTATACTTAATATTACTCTTAATAAGAATAAATATTTAGCTATTTTAATATATTATATTGATAATATATTACTAGGAGTTAATAATTCTACTACTTTAGAGTATATTTATAATAGTCTTAAAGAGATATAAAAATCCAAAATCTGAGAAAGCCTAATATTGTTTTCAATAATAATTTAATTGTTAACTATAAGAATAAAAGTATTGAAATAAATCGGTTTAAATATACTAATAAAATTCTTACTAAGTTTAATAAAAAGAATATCTATAGTTTAAATATATTAATAGATAATAAAGTTAAATTCTTTATTAATAAGGGTAATATTTTAAATGAAGAAATATTAGAATATTAAAAAGAAGTAGGAGTTTTATTCTATTTAGCTTTAAAAACCAAGTTAGATATTACTCTAGCTATTACTACTTACTCTCGACTTTCTTTAAATCTTTCTAAAGAATATTTTGTTATTTTTAATAAGATATAGAATTACTTTAAAAAAAGCTCTAATTATAAATTAATTTATAACTATAATAATATCAATCTTTTTAATTTATTTAAGTTTATAAACTTAGATTGAACTAGAGATATTAATAATAAGAAATCTATTTTCACTTATATATTTTACCTAAGTTTTTATAATACTATAGTTTATAACTTAACTAAATAGAAAATAGTAGTTTTATCTACTTATAAAGCTGAATATATAGTTCTAATAGATACTACTAAAGAAGCTATTTACTTATATAATAATTATAGTTTTAGTAATAAAACTTTAGCATTTGAAACTATTAATAAGCTAATTATCTTTTTAGATAATTAATTAGTTAAAAGGCTTATTAAAAATACTAAATTCTATAGAAAAGCTAACTATATTAATATTTATTATTATTATATTAGAGATTTTATTCGTGATAATTAGATTAATTTCTATTATATTAATATAAATAAAAATATTACTAATGTTTTAACAAAGCCTCTAGGCTAAATTAAATTTAATAATATTATTAAGAGAACTTTATAGAATAATTTTAATATTTAGCCTTCTTATAAAAGAAATAGTCTTAATAGTCTATTTTCTAAAGATTAATCTTTTCCTTTAAGCTATTTAATTAGTTTTAAGTTTTTATAATTCTTCCTTATTTATTCTTAAGTCCTTTCTTTTAAGTCTTTTCGGTTTTAGGTTTTTCAGATTTTATTTTTTAATCTTTTGAAATTCCTCTATTTTTCCTATATGGTCTTTAGAGTTTTTACTACTTTTTAAACTATAAAAGATTCATTTATCTCATATACCTTAAGGGGGGATATTAGAGTTCTAGTAATTAGCTATTACTTATATCTATCCTAATAACTTATTTAAAGTAAATAAAGACTTAAGGATTTTTTATTACTCTTATAACACTATATTATTTATTTATTATAGAAAATTAATTATTAGAGTTAAAATTATATCACTTTAATTATTTATACTCTAAATTAATTAAACTATAACATTAAGATATTTAGTAAATAGACTACTTAGTAGCCTAAGTATAATAGAGCCAAGAGTTCTATATAACGTAAGGTTAATTTTTTTGAAAATAAACTCTATTTAGATATTAATACTGCGAAGTTCCCTACTTCCTATAGAATTAGAACTTCCTATTATTATTACTATTTATATTAATTTTAGTACTATTTTCAGATATCATTCTGAATGATTTATTCTTTGATAATTAAGAGTTGTTGATTCCCCTTGACCTTTTACTAGTTACTTATTACTAGTTCAATAGAATCTAAAACGTAGAATAATATATAAATTCTATTTCTCCTACTACTATTTATAAAATAAATACTATAGATATAAGTCTATAGTTTATATATGTATACTACTTATAAAATAAAAAGAACCTTAAGCTTAGACTTATTATAATCCTCCCCTTAGACTTATTCAAAATCCTATATAATAAGTTTAACTTAGTATTAAATCTATTTATATTACTATAATTACCTTTAGCCTAGTTATTTAAGATCTTCTTTATTCCTAACCTTATTTCTACTAGCTAATTTCGCTTACTTATTATTCGTTTATCAAAGATTATCTAAGATTAGTCTTTAAATAAACTATAACTAATTTCTTTATACTAAAGACTATAGAAATATATATATTACTAACCTTAAAGAAGTATTTTACTTGATTTAAACCTAATAATTAATTTACCAGGTTATAAATTACTCTTGTATATAATTAAAAAGATATTTATAACTATATAGCTTAAAATAGTTAATTTATAGTAGTATATTATTTTATAAGTATAGAAGTAGTATTACAAAAGTTTAATATATAAGTATCGAAGAAGTAAAATTTAGTAGAATAGATACCTATAGCCTATTTTAAAAGCTTTAATATCGTATTTATATTAAAGTTAAGTCGACCTAGTAAGTCTTATTCTGTAATATCTTTTAAAGCCTTAATATAAACTTTATAGATCTTAATATTTTTAGTTCTTATTATAATAATTATCTGATTTATAATTAGCTTTATAAATATCCTTCTAGTATGTCTACTTAGTTACTATTAGAAATAAGTAAAAAGTAATCAATTATCTTAGAATCCTTATAGGTTTAAATTACTTTTCATATTAATACGTTCTTATAGATATTATTATAAAATCTGAGGAACTTACTTATTCTTGATATTTTAATATAAAACTAAAAATATCTTATCTTAATACTTATACTATTTATCTATTAAAGCTTATTGTGAACTTATAATGTTAAATATCTTATTATAAATAAATACTTTAAACTATTTTATAACTTAAAAGCTATAGGTAAACTAATTATACTAAAGCTTTATTAATATAATTTAAATATTAACTTAAAGTAATTTAATTATATCAAGCGGAACACTAGTATTAATATAGAATTCTAATAATTATTCTACTATTTTAATGAAATAATTATTACTAAAGTCTTCTTATATAGAAATAGAATAATAAACCTTTCTTATTATTCAGTTAACTATAAGATTAACCTAATAGATATTACTATTATTAATAAAGAATATAGTAATATCTACTTCTTATAAACTTATTAATAGGTTTTCTACTAACATCTATTTATATTTAAATAGATTACTATTAGTATTATAACTATGTTTAGTATACTATAGATTTACTTCTCTAAGTATCTAAGAAGTAGTAAAACTATCTTATAAATCTAAATAGAGAAATATATTAAGTTTTCAAAAGTCTAAATATTTAGTTATTTATAATATACTCTTAGTATTATAGAAGTTAACCTCTTATTTAACTATTTATAACTATATAATTAAACCTTATTAGTTAATCCCTAGATTTATACTATAGTAACCTAAGAAGTAATTTTATATAGATTTACTATTCATATATTAGTCTTCTATTAAAAAAAGTATTTATTATTTAATATTAGTTTAAACCTTTTATTTAGTATATTAATTATAACTCCTAACTGATTAGCTTTATTATAATACAATTCCTTATTAGCTCTTTAGTTATAAAGACTAAAGATTAAATAGAATATTCTCTCTATATTCTAATTCCTTTATCTATAATCTCTTATAGCTATTTATATAGCTTTCTGACTTTTAGCTTCAAGGAAAATACTTCTATAAGTAGTATTCTAAATAGTATTTATAATTATCTTTATAAAACAGTTAAGTTTAATAGAACGTAGGTAGATTTATAAATATATTATTAAACATCCTAATATATCTAATATCAAATTTATTAATATAAGACTAGAAATAACTTCTAATATTATAATAAGTAGGTACTTCCTTATAATATTAATTTTAAAATATTTAAAGGAATTATATTATATTCTTAATATTTAATTCATCTTGTCTACCTTAGTTTTATCTTAATAGTCTACTTTTTATACTTCTTATATTACCTTATTTGATATAAATACTTTACTAAATAGTAATAGGTTATAAAATTTATAAGAAAGTTTAGTTTACTAATTAGTTAATACATATTTATAGTTTCATCTCCTTATTAAGATTTTAACTATAGTAAAAACTTATTATACTTAGTTTAGTTAAGAATTATAGGTAGTAATACTTATTTAGAATAATTTATAACTAGTACAATCTAAATGTATTAAGTTTCTAAATATTATAATTCTCCCTTACTCCTTCTTCCATATAAATCCATAAGTCTTAAAACATTAATAAACTTATCTTTACTATATTAATTAGCTTATTATATATTATAATACTATACATAGCCTTATTTTAAATTTATTAGGAAACCTATTTTAATTATAATACTATTTTACTTATATAAGAAAAGTAGAAGTATAGAATACTCCTTCTTATATTACTAGTTCTATTTTCTAACTTCTTCTCTAGGGTTATTATTAATACCTATATAGTAAATTAAAATATCTACTATATAATTTTATATAGCTTAAATAAACCCTATGAATTATATCTATTAAATCAATATCGCTTATTATTCTATCTAATTAATAACATTATATAATTTAACTGGATATTCTATAAAGTCTGCTTAGTTGATAATATAATTATCTCTAATAATTATAATATAGAAGTAGTTAAGTAAGTATTCTACTATTACTAACCTTTTTAACTTAAATTAATATAGTAATTACTCTTATAAAAGTTTTATATTAGTATTAGAATCTATAGACTACTCATTATATATAGCTATATAAAATAGAAGATAGTTATTATAGTTTTGAGATATACTTAGTTGAAATAGCACTTAGAAAATACTTTTATAAGTAGATTTATTTTATTCTATAAGTCTAAAAATAGATATCAAGTCCCTAGCTTTATATTATATTAATAATACTAATCATTATTTAAAATATATAAATTATTAGAAATAAGAAACTCTATTAAACTTATTATAATATTAAATCGAATCCTTATGAGGTAATATTAAATAGGAAGGAGAATTATCTAAATAATAATAAGAATGTTTATAAATCTAGACTTCAAACTAAATAATACTCTTTTTGGAAAGAATATTTATTAAAGGGGAAAATCCTAAGTAAACTTATAGATATTAAGACATCTCTACTAATGTATTAAAAGGAAAATTAAAACTTCATTAGAAAGTAAAAATATTTATTTAAATAACTCTAAATTTATAAAGATATAACTCTTAACTAATTTATTTCAAAATATAATTAATCATTTAGATAAAAGAATTCGTCCCTTATAATTAGTAGGATCTTTAAATATTATTTTAATTATAACTAAATATTCCTTATAATTAGAAATATAAAAATACGTCTTCTAATTTATATCTTATTAATCTTTTTCTCTCTCTTTTATTTATAAGCTATTATTTATTATTTCACCTTATTTATAAATAATCTAATTCTATTATAATTGAACATTATTATTTTATCCTAAATAAGAATACTAATACCCCTTACTCTTAAGAATCTAAAAAACCTAGTTTTCTTTACTTAATTTATAATATCAACCTATTTATATTAAGAAGAATAATAAGTAGTATATATTTATAAATCTTAATCCTTTTAATTGAATGGTTAATAACTTACTAATACCCCTTTCTATCTTCTTCTATAAGCTAACCTATTTATGAAACACTTAAAAATCTTATATTCCTACATATTAATATTTTGTAGAATAAGTATTTTAAAATAATACTTATATTACAATTCTAAATCTATAAAAAACCTTAAGCTATATAAATAACTTTCTAGTATATTCTTATAAGTCTATAGGACTATAAGAAAGTCTTTCTATATATTAAAAAGATATTTATATCCTACTAAAAGGTCTTTATCTATTTGATTATTATTTATCTTAATAGTTAGTGAATCTAAAAGATTATTAATTACCTAATTACTACATATAGCCTTTTTATCTAAAAATATAAAAGTTAGAATGTAGTATTTTATAGTTACTATAGAGAATAAGTATATACTATATATGATGATAAAATTAGTTTTTAGATTTATAAGTTTTATTTTAAATATACTTCTTTCTTTAAAACTCCTTATACTAACTACTTCTTCTATAAAACCGGAAAGACTCATAATTTCAATTATATTAAGATCTAATAATAATCAGATTATAACTAAATATATTCTAATAAAAACTATTAGCTAAATAGTAAGTATAATAATCTCCTTATTTCTAAATCTAAAATCCCTTATAGTTTTAAGGAAATTAAACTATTAGTAATAATTTATCTTAATTTTAATTAGCTTCTTAATATTATCTTCTCTTAATAGAAAGTATCATACTATATTCTTAATATTACTTTTATATATACTGCCTGTCTTTTTACATATAATTCCCCTCTTTAACTACTGTAGGATATATTATTTTCTTATATTTAGAAAGATATTAAAATATAACATAAATTTAAAACTATCAAATGGGAAACTCTTAGTTAAATTCTAATTTGATATACAAAATACTAAAATAAAAGAAAAAAAAATATAAAATAAACTTATAAATATAAATAAAATCTTATTTTACTATACGTTTTATTCTTTATTATATTTTCTCTAAATATTTAACTTTCCTATTAAAATAAATAACTATATATAATCTAAAAGAATTCTAACTATCAAAATCTAAGGCTAGCCTCTTTAATTATTGAAAATAGTAGAAATAGTAGAATAAAGATACTATGTTTTCTAACCTATAACCTTCTTTTTTAAAACTTAGAAGAATAGGCTGGAATTGAAGATTCAAACCTTAAAGCTAAGAAATTAAGCCTCCCTATGAAATATATAAAGAATAAAGAATAAATGAAACTACTCTTTTAGGCTTATGAATATATATCTATATCTCTAAATATTATTTAGAAAGGAGTTAGGATTCTAGAGAAATATTTCCTAATGTACTATTTCTTTCTCTAAATTTAACCTAAGTCAATATTGAATTTAAATATAAAATCTTTTAATATTATACTAGTAATTTTCCAAACATCTAATAAGTATACTTGTTCTTAAGTTAAGAATATTTCTTTTTATTACTATGACTTTCTCTTAAAACTATTAGTTTCTTATAATCTTCTACTTTTTTAATATTTATAAACTTACTTTCTATTAGGAAGACCTTTCTATATTCTAATTCTAATGTAAATCTATAAATATCTAAATCTATTAGTTTCTAATATTCTACTAGTATTTAGATAAACTTCTATAAGTGATTTCTATTATATATTAAATTTTAAATTTCCTCTTTTAATAAAATTACTAGTTTATGTAAATGAAAGTCTAATATATATAAGATTATCTAAAGAAAGCTAGTCTACTAGTATTCTGATTTCTATTCTAATAATTTATTAATTACTTTCTTTATAATATAAATTAATATTAAATTCCTAATTTCTAATCTCTTATCTTAAAGAATATTAACTTTCTAAGTATTAAAATCTTTTACCACTTTTTAGTATTATTCTATAATGATCTTCATAGTTTTCTCCCTATTTTTATTCAGTTATATAAGTACTCTTATCTATAGTTATAATTCTTCGTCTTTTATGTATATTAATATTCAATTTAAAACCCTCTATATAAGTATTAGTATTTTAATTAGTATTATTATTCTATAGTTATACTTAAGATAGAGAGAAGTATACCTTACTAATATTTAAATTATTATTCAGTCTATAAATAATACCATAAATAGTAAAAGCTAGAAATCTTTATTATTATTCTTTATTATTTATATTAAGGGAGTATAAATAATAAGTAAATATCTAACTTTAATAATACTATATGCTTATAGATTATAAATAGAAGTAACTTATTACTTTATATTATACTATGTATTAAACTTAATAATATACTACTTATTCTCTAGCCTACTATTTATAATAAGTATATTATAGAGGCTTCACTAAATGATTACTTCCTCTTATAAGAACTTCATAATAGCTTTAAATATTGCTTTATTTAACTATTATACTTCTAATTAGTTAGTAAAGATATCTTTTTTTTAGAAGACACTACTTATCTACTTTCTAAATATCTAAATTAACTCTATTAAATAAATATTTATATAGAATAATAAAACTATAAATATTACTTATTTATCTAGCTTAATGAAGTTAATAGTTAAAATAATATTTTACTACTTTATATACTTTTTTTTATATACCTACCTAGTAGTACTAATTAGATAGTCTATAGAAAACTACTTCTTGGCTATAATACTTACTCTTATCATATATTATTATAATAGGTTTCTACTATATAGTTAAATTATCTTCTACTTATTGAAACATTAGTTTATATAATACTATTTATATAAAACTTAACTAATCTTATAGTTAGAATATTAGTATTTTATACTTAAATCTTGAAAATAGTTAGACTTAATAGGAAGTAGCTTCTTTAGATTTACTAAGTAGTAAGTAATATACTAAAACTTGTATAATTAGACTTATAAATTACTTAATATAACTACAAGGAATACTAGTTTATCATTTATAATACTATCTATAGTTAAATTCATATCTATATTAAAAACCTTTTTAATATATTATTTATCTCTAAAAGAATATATTCTATTAAAGAAAGCTTATATACTTATATCTATAAGAAAAATCTATTTATTAATCTAATTGTGAATATCTCCTTCTCTAGTTTTATTATCCCTATTAGATAGTCTAGAAAGCTTTTAAGATAAATTATTAATTACTAAATCTACTATACTATTAATGAAATAAACTTTAAAATTAAATATCTATATTTAAAATATCTAATAAATAACTAGTATTTCTAAAAGGTCTAATATTATACTATTAAGTTAAACTATGAGTATTTTCACATCTATTTCTAGTAAGAAATACTTATTATATGAATAGTTATAAACCTACTTTAAAACTTTAAATAGCTTTTAAAATTCTTTCTTATTTATATAATAATTAAGCTTTAAGCCTACAAATAACTTAATCTAAAATAAGTAATAGTCTTTTTCTTTTTAATAACTTATCCTAAAACTATATTTTAATTAGTTCTATCAATATAAACTATTAAGTAGATCTATCCCTCTTTTTAATTATAATTAGTAGAAATAAATATACAAATACTATATAACTTATTCTATAACTATGTTATTACTATTTTCTATAATTCTAACTACTAAGAAGATTATTCTTTTTAAATAAATTATTAAAAAGCTATATTATAATATAATAATCTTGTATTTAAATATAGCAAAATATAATAATACTTAAAGATAATCTTACTTTAAAAATATTATAATATACTTTTTATTCCTTTATCTTAGTAATCTTAAGTTCTTCTAGTTATTAACTATATATTTTATAAATATAACTTATAATAATAACTATGTCCCATACTTATTATAATAATTATTGAAATTATATAACTAACTAATTTAATATTGATAAGACTTCTATTAATATACTAAATATATTTTAGAATATATCTATAAATACTTAAGTATTATAAGTTGTTCTTATTATTATATATAGTTATTAGCTTTTGTATCATAATACTATCTAGGAATACTTTATAATAATTAGGAATTAGATTATAAAACATCCTTATTATAATCTATATAAACTAAGTAATAAGATTAATACTTCTTATAAATAAAATATAATACTTTAATAAATCTAATAAGATTATAAAAATAGTTAAATCCTAACTCTTTAAATTAAAAAAGATCTAATTATAACTTAAGAAAATGTTAAAAAGGAATATAAATTTATATATATTAAAATCTTCTGAAAACCTATTAACTCTTAGTAGTAACTCCATATTTCAACCTATAATACTATCAATCTTAGTAATGAAATTGATAACTCTTATCTTACTATTTCTTTTTCTAATAAGAAAAGATTTTAATATATAGTATAACTATACTTAAGAATCCTACTTTAAATATAAATTCTTAATATCTTAATAATATCTTTAATTAACTTTTTAAGGATTGGAATTGACTTTACTTATTGTACTTTATATAAAGCTATTTTAATTATCTATAGTAGTATAATTAATTTAAATAGTTTTATATAATAATTAAGATTATACATTAATCTTTATTCTTAAACTTTCAAAAGTTCTACTAGAAATTCTTTTTTAAACTTATATAAATAACTTATTAAGTTTATAATTTTATTTTATTATTCTAAAGTAAGATATCCCTTTATACTTATCTTTAAAACCTTTAGTATAATTATATCTATAGATTATCTTTTAGAATTATTCTCTATAGCTTTCTCTATTTCTATCTATACTTTCAATTTCTATATAGAATTACCTCTAGGAGTTATCTTATTTAATAGAATATTATTGATTAGGTTAATCTTCTTATCTCTTATTCTATATAATATATTAATATTTTTAATAAGTCTTTCTTATACATCTACTATTATAATACACTTAGAAATCCTCTAGTTTATTAATATAATATTAAATATTACTATTATTTAGTAACTGCTATAAAGAAGATTCTTCTAGTTCTTTTTTTATTACAACTTATTAAACTAACAATTTAAATTTATAAACCCTATAGGAATACTTCTTATTATGTCATAAATAGTCTAAATTAAGTTTTCTAAGAAATATAATAACATAATAGATCTCTTAAACTTTTAGCTTAATTACTTAGTAAATTGAAACTCTAAAGTCTCCTAAAACTCTTTTTCTAAATTCTTAATTATTGTAATAACTTTTTTATTATTATCTAGCTATATTTAAACTTCTTTTAATATTTAATCCTATAGTTATAACATAAAGTCTATAAAGTCTAATTTAAAACTCAAAAATAGTATATCTAATTCTTCTTCTTCTTCTTCTTTATACTAATTATTTCTTTTTAGAAAGAAATAACTATCTATTAATATATGATTATTTATAGAAACTACTAGTTTCTTTCTTCTAAAAGAAGAGATAAATTATATAACTTTGAAATCTAATTAAAACTTCTTATATTTATAATAATATCATAGAACTTTACTATTAGATTAAAAGTATAGAATAATAATAAGATATTAGATTTATTATTCTTAAAACAAAGTATCCTAACTATCTAATTTAAAATATAGTCTAATACTATCTTTATTCTAATAGATAAAAGAATACTTAAAACTAAAGACTTTATAATATAACCTGTAGATATAACATAATATCTAATATTAAAAATATAATAATTATCTAACTAGATATCTTTTCTTATTGTTCTAATAAAGTCTATCATATAACTAATATTTATAATACTATAAAAACTTAATCTTATAAGGATTATATAAAACTATAAATTAACTTCCTATATATATTCTTTAGAAATAATATTAATTACTAAGCTTATATCAATAATTCTTTAAACCTTAAAACCTATTAAATTTATAAATTAAATATGAATCTAGAGATATATTATAATAGAATTATAGATTATTACTAAAGTTATTATTATATATATCGGTTACGCCATACTATAGGGCATATAGTAACTATACGTATTGCTATATATATAGTAATTAGTAGGTAATTATTATACTATAGACCTAAAGCTTTATATAGTACTATATACTATATAATATAATAATAATAATAATAAATAACTAGAATACTAGTTTATACCTATATAGTAAGATTATATATAATATATATTATCTTCTAGATTAACTAATACTAATTAGTAGTTAACTTATCTATTACTATTATACTATAAATTAATAAGGCTAATTATAGTAAAAGAAGTAACTATAAAAAACTTTATTTAAAATCTATATAAAACGAAAGATTATAAACCTAACTATTTAGATATTTTAGATTCTTCCTACTTTAGCATTCTAATTAGAATATTCTAAAAAATATATTAATACTTTAGAAAACTTTTATAAGACTTAA
>QAPG01001024.1:0-12060 GCA_004366825.1 Colletotrichum spinosum
TAGACGAATTGACTACTTTTTCAAAAACTATAAATTCTCAATTTAATAATAATTAGATTTAAACTATAAGTAAAGAAGTTAAATCTATAGAGTCTATAGAAATTTAGACTATTATATTAATATGAATAATAATATTACTAATCTCTTAATAAAGCCTCTAAGCTGAGTTAAAACTAATGATATTATTAAGAAGACTTTATAAAATAATTTTAATATTTAGCTTTCTTATAAAAGAAATAGTCTTAATAGTCTATTTTCTAAAGATTAATCTTTTCCTTTAGGCTCTTTAATTAGTTTTAAATTTTTATAGTTTTTCCTTATTTATTCTTAAGGTTTATCCTTTGAATCCTTTTAGTTTTAGGTTTTTCAGATTTTAATCTTTAATCTTTTGAAATTTCTCTATTTTTCCTATATAGTTTTCAAGTTTTTACTACTTTTTAAGCTATAAAAGATTTATTTATCTATATATTTTAAAGGGGAATATTCGAGTTCTAGCTATTTAACTATTACTTATATTTATCCTAATAACTTATTTTAAATAAATAAAGGCTTAAGTACTCTTTATTATTCTTATAATTCTATATTTTCTATTTATTATAGAAAATCAATTATTAGAGTTAAGATTATACTTTTTTAATTATTTATATTCTAAACTGATCAAATTATAATATTAGAATACTGAGTAATTAGACTACTTAGTAGCTTAGGTATAATAGAGCTAAGAGTTCCATATAGTATAAGGTTAATCTTTCCGAAAATAAACTCTATTTAGATATTAATACTATAAAGTTCCCTACGTCTTATAGAATTAGAACTTCCTATTATTATTACTATTTATATTAATGTTAGTACTATTTTTAGATATCATTCTGAATGACTTATTCTTTAATGATTGAGAGTTGTTAATTCCTCTTGACTTTTTACTAGTTATCTATTATTAGTTTAATAATATTAATTATATTTCTATTATTAAAACTAAAGTAAATCCTACTAATTATAAAACTGTTATAGTTAAAGAGATTAAAACGATATTATAATATAAACATTTGATTTCAAAATATTATTAAAATATAGTAGTTTCAATATAGATAATTCAGGACAAATCAGATACTATATATTCTTATATTAAAGTTAATACTATATGTGAAATAAAAGAGATTTACTAACTAGATAGTTTAATTAAATGTTTTCAAATATGAATGAAAATATAATCTATTATAAATATTATATATATAATTACATGTATTTGTAATAGAATACAAATACTAAAAGCTTTAAACGATTACATTATAAGTATAAATATATATATTAAGTAAAAGTCCTAATATATCATAAATATATGTAATGTATTTGTATTTGTGATATATAATATGTAATGTAATAGGTATTTGTAGTGTAATATATATTATTTGGAAATGCTCTACTAAATGCTATAACAATCCCTATTATAATATCTCAAGTCTTAAAGAGATTTACTATTTCTATTAGAAACTCAAGTAGACATCTATTAAGTTCTTTATTCGATTTAAATTAGCTATAAAATAAATAGAAAGGTACTCTGAAAAAGAGAATATCTAGTTAAACTACTTCTAACTAACGCTTCCTTATGATTTAGATTTATATATAGATTAATATTTATATATATTATAATACTAGAACTTCTTTTAGTACTAAATATAAACAATACCCTACCTACCTACTAGTAACTTCTCATATTAATATTTAAGCTTTATAGCTAAATAGAAGGGTTAAACATAATAAAGAAAGTTAACGATCTAGAAAACGCTCTCTAAAAAGCAAATCAATATAACTACTAATAACAATATTATAATAATGGATAAAACTATAGAAAATATAAAAATAAACACATAAGGTATTTTTCTTAATTTCTATATTAATAAATAATACGCTTTTAACTTTTTCAAATTAATCATAATTATATTTATTATAGAATAATAAGTAAGTAGTTTAAAAAATAGTAAAACTTTCTATTAATTATATTGCTACAACCACCCTTATGAAATACTATTCTTAACACTAACTAGAAACCTTATATTATTAAAATATCTAAAGTAGATATTAACTATAATAGATAAATATCTAAAGACCTATTCTATTTAGTCCTAAAGATAATATATCTAACTATTCTTAAAAGAACTATAATTATAATACTAAAGAGCTATTCTAAATCCTATAAGGAATAAAATAAAGATAGATGTAATTAGTAATCTTACTATCCAAACTATCAACAATATACTAAAAGAGACATATACAAAAGGATTTACAAATCTCATCAAATTACTAACTATAATATCTTCTACCTATAAGAAGAGAAATATGAATAATTAATACCTAACTAAATATAAATCAATATAACTTTAATAATTATATTACTAATCCCCTTAGAATAGTTAAAATTTACCTTACTAGCTATTTATACTCTTTTTATAGACTTATGTAATAAGAATAAAACCTCTAACCTCCTATCTTACTAAAAGTCTTTTAATTATTATATTCACTTAATGAAGAATTCAAATAAACTAGAACTACACTTACTATAAAAATTACTTTATAATGTATGAAACAAATACTTCTTCAAAATCTAATACTAAATTATAAACCTTATAAGTAAAGATTAAATCTAAACTAACTTATTTACAACCAAAATACCTATCCTTCTTCTGAGAAAACATAATGGAAAATAGTAGTATTATATAAATTATTATACTCTTAATACTATTCATACTTATATCTAATACTCCTTACTATTGATTAAAACTAACTTATACTTATTATCTAAAAGAATATGATTTATAAATATCAGTATTTATATAACCTTTTATAAGATCTATATTATAAAACGAAATAAATATAAAACTACTTTTTAAACACTTTAACTTATCAAAATGGCTTATTACTCTTTTTAAACTAATAAACATACCTCTAACATTTTAATATTATATCAATAGTATATTTGAACTTATCTTCAATAACTTCATTATAACTCGTTTAAATAATATCTTTTTCTATAATTATAAGTTGAAAGGTAACTATAAGAAAGAAATTAAATACGTTCCTAAGTAACTATAAGAAACTAGTTTATATTTAAATTTAGAAAATTATATATTCTCTATAAAATAAACTAAATAGCTAAATTCTATTATTGAAATTGGGAAGGATATCCATCATAGCTCTAAAAAGGTTAGAATTATATAAATATACAAAGTCTTTAATAATATCTATAGGATTTAGAACTTCTTTAATTTTAGAAACTTCAATTATAATTCAATTAATTATTTCTCTAGCTTAATAGAACCCCTTATATATTTAATATATAAATTACTATCTTATTGAAATACTATACATGAATAATTATTTAATATTCTTAAACTTATACTTATTTTAAAACTAATTACAACGTAGTTAAATCTGAAGTATTATATAATAGCAAAACTAAATTATTCAAAAGTAATATTCCATAATCACCTTTTATAAGAAGATAGAAATAGTGTATTATAGCTAATTACTTATTATTCAATTAAACTTACTTTAATTCAACAGACTTATACTACTTATAATAAAGACCTACTAATAATTATATTATATCTAAAAGTAGAATTAATAGAATTATAAAATATAATAGAACTATTTACTATTCTTTCTAACTATAAAGCTTTGAAATACTTTATAAATCCTAAGTCCATTTTAAAATCAAAAGCTAAATAAGTAGAAGCCTTATTAAAATTCAGTTTTATTTTAAAATACTACCTAAATCGCCTTATATAATATCTTAATACTCTCTATAAATAAAACTAAAATAATATAATAAAACTAAAACTTCCAATATAAATCCTTTACATTCTCTAAATTAACTTTAGAAATAAAGCCGGATTCTTCTTAATACTTCTAATTTATAATATATAGATAGAGAGGAACTAGAAAGAAGTTATATAAATAGAAAATACCTACTAATATACTACTAATATATTACTAAGTAAGTATACTATATTCCAAAATACTATATTATTAATATTATAACACTAAGTAATTATAATAATATTGATATATAGAATCTATTAAAAATTAGTTTACTAAATCGTAAACATATTCCCATTAGAAGTGTTAATACGAATATAAATAACTAATTATATAGTAAAGACGAATCATACTGTATTATATTAAAACTAAATCTAAATCTCTAAATATAAACTACTAATAATTATAATCCTCTCAATAGTCTATAACTCTCTAACCCTATATTATCCTAATATTAATTAAATATTTATAATACTCTTATAAAACTAATTTTAAGATAATATATTAAGAGATCCTCAATATTCTATCTAAATATGAAAGATCTATTAGTGTATATATCAAAGCTGTAGATACTACTAGAACTTTTTATAACCCCTTTTAAATCCTATTAAATTTCAATTACAAATCTCTATCAACTTATAATAAAATTACTATCTACTAAAGAAGGAGACTTAAGATTCCTAATACTGATTATATATTAGCTGTCTAAATATATCTAATTAGAAGTTTTAGTATCTATAACTATTAAGGCTTATATAGAAAGATTCTAAGATATTTAGTGGTGCTTTTATAACTTCCTCATATTAATTATTACTAATTATATTTTAAACTTAATTAGTATTCTTCCAATGATATCATACTAGTTACTAGAAATATTATAGCTATTATTAATATTATTCTATTTCTAAATGAATAATAAAATAGAAAGAATAGTACTTCAAATTTAAATACTCCTATAAATATATATATTACTTTTTAATAATCAAACTAACAAGGTTATATTACTATATATAAACTACTGATAAGTAATACAAACTGTTTAATTATTAGAATTTGCTTAAATAGGCTTCTTAATAGATTTAATATCATATTTATCCCATATCTTTAGATTATAGAATAAACTACCTATTCTAACTTAAAATAAATCTTAATATTGTTATTTTACCTTAGGAATAGTATTACTATAACTTAAATAGTAATAACATATATATATAGCAATATGATAAAATAAGTACTAATAGAATATAATAAGTAGCTAAGAAATTCTGAATTAAAAATAAGATATAACTATTACTATACTATATCAAAGTAAATCAACTGAATAAAAGGCTTAACTAAATAGTTTCTAAATATTAAATTACTAATATACTAAGCCTACTAAATATCATATTAAATATCCCTATAAATATCTACCTAATACTGCATATTAACCCTATTAAATAGATAGAAGATAGCCTATTACTATCCTAGTAATATATAGACACACACGTTAACGCTATTTTTATCTTTTCTGAAGAAAATAGTACAATACAAAAAAAGAAATAAAGTTAAAGAAATATTAATAGCTAAAAACGCCTGAAATAAACATATAACTATGACATACTAGTTAAACAGAAGGGATATAATATCTTGATATAAAAGCCTTTTGAAAACCGTTTTAATAATAAGACTATATTATAACTTAAAGTATAATATAGAAATATTAGAAAGAATCATAAATTAATACTAATTTATTAATCCCAAAAAGCTCTATAAGTTATGAACTAGACAATATAATAGCCCTTAAGAGATATATATAAACTACTATAGAACTTGCCTTTGAAATACTAAATAAATAAATTAAACAAAAGGATCAGTATTATCCTACTCCCCCTTATACTTTTAGAATTCCTCCTCTCTCCTACTATTATCCAAGTCTCCCTCCTCCTCCCTGTTAAGAATAATAATGAAATAATATCTATTTAAAAGCAAAATACTATTAATATTAATAAAGGCTAGTAATTATATATTAATAGTAAATAAGCAAACTAATATTAGTAAGGCTTAAAGTATAACTATATTATTCATAAAACATAATATAACTATTAGGATATATCATAATATTTTACTATAGAAATATTAATATGATAGAATTAAAGAACAGAAAAAGGAGAAACTTATTATTATCTATATAATACTATCAAAACTAATAGAAACCTATTTAAAAGTCACAATAGAAATAAGAGTAAGAATACCTTTAATATATACATCAAGGGTAGCAAGTATGATAATAATATAGATTAGAAGTACTTATTAAATATGATAGAAGTATTTATTATGATACTAAGTTATAATAGAAAGCTCTAGTAAAAAGATAGGAATATAATAACTCTTAATATTACCTTTCTCATTAGTAGCTAGAACTAAAAGAATAATAATATATTTACTAAGAATAATTAAATAATTAACTTAATAGCTCGTAATATGTAACTTAAAACTAATAGTAAAGAAACAAGAACTTTACTTATACTTACTTTTTAACTTCAGATATTAATAATAAGATTAGCTATAAGTTAAGATATAAATCTAAGGGAAACCACTCCTATTATAATTATAATAATAGTTAAGATGAATAGAGATAACTATATTAAAAAACTAATTCTCCTTATTATTAGAATCATCTTTAAAAATATAACTACTTTAAATATAAATAGTAAGCTTAAAGAGGGTATAGTAATAAGAAGGATTATTATTAAGAGGTTTAGAACTAGTAGTAATAATAATAAATATAATAATAGAAAGAATATAAAAAGGGGGAGTATATATATAAGAATAGTAGAATAGTAATATTATAATAAGTATAAAATAGAAAGTTATATAATTCAAAAGAAAGAAAAGTAAAGTTATATAAAGAAAGAAAGAAGACGTTTCTTATATACTAATGGGAAGAGGAATACAATATAAAATTACTTAGAATAAGTATAATATAAATTTTCTTATTCATAGAACTATTTAATACTAATAATTTCTAAATCTTCTTATTAATAAGACTATCTAATATCAGTAATACCTAGGGGAAATATTTTAAATAGATTTTGCTAATTAGTTAAGATGATTTAAATTTAACTATAAGTTACTAATATATTATTAGAACTATTAATACTAACTATTACTATAGTAATAGGATAGAAAAATAGTAGGAAGTATATTATAAATCTAAGCCTTAAAGCTTACATAAAATATTACTATCAAAGCTGTCTATAATTACTACCCCTATAGTTGAATAAATAGTATAATAAGCCTAAGCCTAAGGCCTCT
The DNA here is from genome assembly GCA_004366825.1 of Colletotrichum spinosum. NCBI lineage: Eukaryota > Fungi > Ascomycota > Sordariomycetes > Glomerellales > Glomerellaceae > Colletotrichum > Colletotrichum spinosum. Next base: position 7,114 of record QAPG01001024.1, read on the forward strand.
TTTATTATATAAGTAGTACATATATATAAGCTATAAGCCTATATCTATAGTATTTATCTTATGAATAGCAACAGGAGATACAGATTTTATATATTACTCTACCCTTTAGATTTTAGAATACTATTCTTATAATAGAAATACCTCTTATACTATAGATCTATAAATATAATACTTTCTATTTAATATATCTTTCTAGCTTTCTCCTCCTATTTTCTATTACTATTAGATTAGGTTTAGAAGAAGTTATTTTATTTATTTATTCTAATTATTCTAGCCTAAGCGGCTAGTATTTATCTTGATAGTACTTAGAAGCGGATTTATCTCTTTTTCAGTCTTTTATAGATTGGAATAAAGAAGTACTATTATATTATTTTAAATAGACTAAAATTAAAAGTCATAATATAATATTATTATCCTAACCTATTAGATTACCCTAAGAATCTTAAGACTTATAGATAGAAGTTTTATAAATACTAAATAGCTATAATAAGTTTATTTATAGACTTAATATTAATAAATAGTAAGGAATATTTGGTTACTTTTGCTCTATATCTGGAATGGTATCTGTAAGGAATAATAGTTATATTCTAATTATAAATTAATACGAAGGCGAAAGACTCTAAAAACTAATATAGGAAATCTAAAGATTTATCTATTTATTTTATAGAATAGAGTTAAACTCCTCAGTTTAACTTAGAATAAATATTTTTAATTTACAATAATATAATAGAAAAATAAAAAAGAATCTTATCTTATTATAATAGAAGACTATAGAGGAGTCTTATAAGACTAATACATCTCATAGAACTAACTTATTAGCCCTTATTAAAAAGTAGCGAAATAATTTAAAAACAAAGTAAGTTAATAAAGACATAAGTTACTTATAAATAAAAAAAGAAGATATATAGAAAGGAATAATAATAATATATAACTATTATATAGTAAATTATACTTAGAATAATGTAGAGATTAAGATATATTAAAATAGGTTTAGTTTTTAGGAAGATTAATATTAGAATTAGATAAGTAGATTTATAAACCTAATTTAATATAGAAGTATCAATTAATATACTCTAGGAAGTCTAGAAAGAAGAATACTAAAAGAATAGATTTTAATTAAAGAAACTACCTTCATATATATTACTAGAAAGGATTCACTTTATTATAATATATTAATACTTAAAGAAAATACTTAGAAATATGATAATTATAATAATAACTATTAAATAGTTAATGAATAATAAAGAGAAAACTCCTAAGCCTTCCTGATTAGCTATAATAGGACGTTTCCTTAATAAACTAACTTTCAAGAAGATTCAACCTCACGTAATAACTACTCCTAATACATCTAAAGATACCTCTTTATCTTACTATAAAAAGGACTATAATACTTAAGTATTTCCTATATAGGTTTCTAATAATTTGCTTAACTACTTAATAATTATAAGACAATTTATAATATCTTTAAAACTAACTACTACCTAACTAATAATAATTAAAATAGTTCTTTAATCTAAAAATACCCCTAAGTTTATAAGGAATAATATCTCTAATTTCCTAAATAACTATAAAGCTGTATAGAAAGTCTTTAGTAAACTAAAATATAAGATAACTACTAAAGTTTCTTTATATTATAATATATAGTATAAATATATTATTAGAATTATAATAACTAATAAGTATATTTAGAAAGATACTAAAGATATACTTATAAAGGTCTATAGTATTACTTATCCTATAACTAATTATAACCCTAATAAGAAGCTTTATACTATAAGCTATAATATTAACCTAATTTTAGATAGCTTAATAGGAATAGTTAATTATTTAATTATTATAAATAACCTAAAAGAAAAAATAAGAGTTTATACAGATATTGTTTTACTTAATACTAATTTTATCTATATTTCTTTATACTAGCTCCTACTTTCAATTCTTAAAAGGATTGCTAGAAACCTTTACTATAAAATCCCTTGATTAGTTAAAACGTTATAAGCTTCTTTTAAATATTTACTAATTTAACAAACTAAACATTAAACTCTTCTAAGATAGTTAACTAGCCAACTTACTGTTACCATATGAATAACTATATCTACTATTTCGACTTCTTAATTAAAAACTATAAAAACTATAAAGAAGGGTTACATTATTATAAATAGATTTAGTAAAAATAACAAGTAGCTTTTATCTTAATTCAAAGACTTAAACCTTAACTAATTAATATTTATTAAGATAGAAACTAGCTTTTATAAATATATAAAGAATTCCAGAAAGGCCTAAAGACTAATAGATAAATTATATACTATAAATATAATGAATAGTAGTAACTATAGAATCTATATTAGAAGTTTATAAATTTAATATAATACTAACTATAAAAAGTAATAGTTCTAGAGAAGAAGTAGTAGGTTTTAAAATTAAAATAACTTCTAATACTATAGTAATTCTTAAGACTAATAAGTATAGAATTAACTTATAGTATACTACTAATATAGCTTAAATAATTACTAGAAGCTTAACTATTTTCAACTTATTTAATATATTACTAAAAGGATTTACTACTTTAATTATAATAGCTACTACTATTAAATTAGCAAAATCTATCCAAACCTAGAAAAAATGAAACGAAATATTATATAAAATAATTATGCTAGTAAGTAACTTAACTATAAAGTAATTCTACTATTTATTACTAAAACGTCTTATATTTACCCTAGAAAAACACTAGTAGTATTATATAGTTAAATATAATATCTTAACTTTCAAATATTACTTTACAAATCTAAATAAACCTAAACTTAACAGTACTTCGCTAAAATGAAATATCAAAATAAACAACAAACTACTTCAATCTAATTAGTAATACTACCCTTAGTAAAAATCCTAGAAAAGAAGTAATTTATACTAGATAAGAAGTTAGGCTAGAGAGAAAACATTCATTGTATTCTAAATATAATTATAATTAATTAATCGCCTAGAAAGAAAATTAGAAAGATTTTAAAAAGAACTCTAAAAGAAATAGGAGTAGAAGAAGTTAAGATAATAAATAGATTAAAGCTAACTAATAATTATTATTTACTATATAACTTACATAAGCCAAGAACTACTATATATATAAACCTAATTACAACTTATTATAAACCTATATTTATATAAATATTTATAAACATATAAATAATGAAGCTTATTTCTAATAATAAGGGAATTTTACTAAATACTAAAAGCCCTATTTACTTACTAAATATAGAAAAACCTAAGTAGATAGAAACTTCTAACTTTATAATCCCTATAAGTAAAGAAAACTAGAATTTCATATACTATATGTATTATAGAAAGGTTAGTAAGTAAGTCTCAGTTCTAAAACAGTTACTTTATTATAACTAGCTTATATATATTTCAATAAGTTAAAAATATATAAAGATTATTATAAATAAAAATCTTAAAGATAAGAAAACTTAGGATATTTTCCTTCTTATAGATAAAAACTTTATAGTATTCTATAATAAGATTAGAAAGTAAAGCTAAGTAATCTAGAAACGAATAGAACACTAAAACTATAAATATATTTAGCTATAAGTAATAATACTTATTAGAGTTCTAGTTATTTAGCTATTACTTATATTCATCCTAATAACTTATTTTAAGTAAATAAGGGCTTGAGTATTCTTTATTATTTTTATAACCTTATATTTTCTATTCATTGTTAAAAATTAATTATTAGAGTTAAAGTTATACTTTTTTAATTATTTATACTTTAAATTGATCAAATTATAATATTAGAATATTTGGTGAATAGACTACTTAGTAGCCCGAGCGTAATAGACCTAAGAGTTCTATATGGCGTGAGGTTAATGTTTCTGAAAATAAATTCTATTTAAATATTAATACTACGAAGTTTCCTACTTCCTATAGAATTAGAACTTCTTATTATTATTACTATTTATATTAATATTAGTACTATTTTTAGATATTATTCTAAATAACGTATTCTTTAATAATTAAGAATTATTAATNATATTAATACTACGAAGTTTCCTACTTCCTATAGAATTAGAACTTCTTATTATTATTACTATTTATATTAATATTAGTACTATTTTTAGATATTATTCTAAATAACGTATTCTTTAATAATTAAGAATTATTAATTCCTCTTAACCTTTTACTAATTATCTATTACTAGTTCAATAGGTTATAAGTCTAATTTTATATCAACTTCTCTCTTTATATTATATTTCTATTTATATTTATTATTAATATTAATATCTTTATTTTTATTAATACCTATTTAAATTATATTAAACTCTATATTTCTTAATTCTAAGTCTTCTACTATCTATCTATTTATATAAAATCTCTCCTAACTATTTCTATCAAACTCTATAGCCTATTGTTTTTATACCTATTTTAACTAACTAACTAACTCTTCTTATTAATTAATTAATTTAATACTAGATAAATCTATAAGGAGATCATACTAATTAGAATAATAGGCTTATTATTAAGCTAGTAAAAGAAATAATTAAATAGTAAAAACTAAAAATCTCTTATACTTTAAATCTACTAAGACTTTTTATAAATTAGCTTTTAAATCTATTAATATGTTTATAAATTGGAATCTTAAGTCTAGTAAGACTTTTATAAATTAAAATCTTAAGTCTATTACAACTTTTATAAATTAGAACTTTAAATCTTCTTAGACCTTTATAAAAAAACATCTCTTATAAAGTTTAGACTTTAGACTACTATAAATTATAGGTATATTAATTATTAATTAATTATTAAACTGTATTATTATTAACTTTTTAATTAATAATAATCTATTAGAATTAGTTTTTAAATATCTTAATTCTACTTTAAAATCTTAATTAATTCTTTATTAAATAACTATTTTACTTTCTTAGATTATTATTAAGAATATAAGTAATTCTAAGTTATATTCTATCT
>QAPG01001025.1:0-11959 GCA_004366825.1 Colletotrichum spinosum
AATATATAATATTAATAATAAGTTTAATATAGAGATTATTATTAATATTATATATTTTAATAGTAATAGGTTTATGCTATGGATAGTTAATATATTAATAATTTTTATAGCTATAAAGTTTATAAGAAGTATTTCTATAGAAAATATATAGTATATACTAAAAGTATACTAAATTGATATATATTAAAACCCCCTAGATAGAATTATTACTAACACAAAATATAACTTTACTACTAAAAACTTTAAAAGAAAAACCAATAATATAAATAGCAAAATAAAGATTGTACTAATTAAATCTTATAATAATATTAATAAGGTTAAATAGTATTATACCTCCCTATAGAAAGCTTATAAGATTATATATAATAAAATACTAGAGATATTAAAAGAAGAAGTATTTTAAAATATAATTGAAGTAATTAATAATACTAATAGTTCTAATAGTTTTATACTAATCTTATTCATCTTTAGAATATACTTATATTTTAATATATTATTACTACTATCTCTAGATATAATAAGATTTATAATAATTATCTATAAAGTAATAAAAGAAGTATATAGGATTTATATATAATACTAAGTTTTAAATACCTTAAGTATATATAATAGCTCTTCTATTATATCTATCTACTAATTCCTATTATAATTAGATATATATATCTATTAAGAATACTAAAGTTAAATTAAACCTTTTAGGTTTATCTTGATTAATAGTAAGAAATATATTATAAAGATAGAAAGTAAACTTAATACTTTCTATATAATAATAATTAAACTATACTGCTAGCTTTAGGATAAAAAGAATAATAATAAGAGTCCTTATAAAAATAAATTTAGAAGAAAGTTTCTACTTAAAGAAATAATCATAATAATAATACCTAAAGAGAAGCTAAAGTAATAAGAATAACTATATAAAAATAATACTTTTATTATAAAAGTAAACTTTTCTAATATTATATATTATACTATCTACCTTATAATAAAAGAAGTAGAAATACGAATTAAAACTATCAATTTCTACTAATATAATCTTATTATAATATTAAATAAGTCTTTTAAAAAGTTATATATTAAAGAGTAAGAAACCTTATTAGTAAAAGATATATTATATTTTAAGTATTTTAATATCTAAAATATAAGTAAATGAGAATCTTTAATTTTAGATTTATTAATAAGATTAAAAATACTAATAATATATCATATAAGAAGTTATAACTAGTTTCTAAAATATTTAATAATTAGAAGAAAACTAATATTCTTATATAATTACTAATTATATAATACGTTAACTATTACTTTATATTATTACTATTAATAATACTATGTTTTAATATTCCTATAGAAATCTATTTCTATAGTATTACTTAAAAATATATATAAATAGAAGTACTACTAAACTATTTTATTTTAATAAAACTACTTATTAGTTTATAGTAAGTATATTTAGAAAGTATTATTATTAATAATATCTAATTATTATATAGTTTTATAAAGTTAGATATATATTAATATATAATATATTATAATTACTATAAGGTAAAACTAAGAATAGAAACCTTATTACATAATTTATATCTTATAATCTCTAGAATAGATATTTATATTTTAATATTATAAGTATATAGATAGATAATACTTTTAATCTCTACTTAGTTAAGTTTAATAATAAAAAAGAAGAAAAGTTCTAATAAGTTAGATTTATAATGAAATTAAAATTAATACTGATAAATAATAAGCTTCTTATTTCTAAAAGAAGTATAATAACTTTTAGATATAATAGTAATATAACCTTTACTTAATAAAACTAAAGTAAAGAGGTTAGATTGATTAGCAATACTTTTAATAAAATAAAATTAATATATATTGAATAATAAATATAGGAAGTATATATAATTCTTATATACTAACTAGAAGTACATTTTAACTTCTCTATTATAATTTAATATTAAGATTTAATAGAAGAAAATATTAAAAAACTTAATAAGCACTTTATATAATAAATAAATAGCTTAAGATAAAACTTAATATGTATCCTTATTAATATTAAAAAGATAGAATTCTATATTTTTATTAATAGATTTTCTACTAATAATAAAGATATATTATTTTAATTAAGATTTATTATTATTATAAAGATAGAGGGAAATAGTAAAAATACTAATACTTTTAATTTTAAAAGTAATATTATCTATTTCGCTTCTATTAAATTAAAGAAAGTTATATAAAATATACTAGCTTCTAAAATCTATAGTATAACTATAAGAATTAATATAAAATATATAATCTCTATTATTTTTAGATAAGTTATTAAATATTTAAAGATATTAATAATACTAATAGTAGTTTATACTAACTCTTCTTCTTCTTATAAATATTTTATTAAGTTAAGTACTATTAAAGAGAAATACTTTATTATTAATATTATAGTATTTTAATAATTATATAAATGAAAAGAGATATCTAAAATATATTAGATTAATAGTAAAGATATTTTTATAAATAGTATTATTAAGAGATCTAATAATTAAACTTTTAAAAGGTTTATAATAATAAATACAATAATAATATCAATAGAAAGATAAGTTATAAAAACTAATAATAATAATAATAAGAAGAGATAAAAGTAAAAAGAAAGTATCTAAAATAATAAAAAGGAAGTAATAGAGAAATAGAAGAGTATATAATAATAAGAATTTAAAATACTTAATATAATATTAAATAAAAAGCATATTCTTATAGAGAAATACTATTTATAGTATTTGTATAGTTTTTAGTTTAATTTAAAAGACTTATATAACTAGAAGTAAGTTTACGCTAATTTTGTATCCTATACTATTTTAGTATTTTATTTTACTTTTATATTTTATATTAGGTTTAGTATTTCATATATTCTGGCTATAAGAGAAAGTATTACTAATATTAAGTTAAATATAATACTAAAATAGCTAAAGCTATAGTAGTAGGTAACTAAATAGTCGACCTATTTATTTAGACTAATAAGAATAGAAGGATTATTATATAGACTTATCCCTATAGTACGTAATATATATATATATATATATATATTATAATCTAGATATAGATATTACAAATAGAGACAACTAGTTACGCACTATTTATATAATTAATTAATATACAATATTTACTAATTATAAACCAACAGGCTAATAACAGTCAGTTAGGTATAACGTACTTTTTATACCTCAATATATAAAACCTAATATAAAAGTTCAACTTCTAACTTTGGTATTAGAATAAATAAACAAGTAGGTAAATTAATAGTTAGGTTATTACTATAGATAACTATAAAATCAGGAGACATATAATATATATAATTAGGAGGCAAAATCTGATATATATTATATATAACTAAAGGTAGTCAAACACGCTATATAAAGTTCTATTTTAAATAGTTTATAAGGAATAAAACCTGTAGAAATAGTACTAACACCTAAGGTTTAATTACTATAAACTCTACTTTTTAAATATATTATTCTTAATGTACCCCCTAGCTTTAAAGGTTCTATTTATAAACTAGCCTTTTTAAATAATACTAAGTAAACTTTATATTTATATTTTATAAGAAGTTTCTTTAATAGTTTTATTATTCTTATTAAACCTTTATTTTTATAGTAAGAAGAATAGTATCATTCATAAGCTATTTAGATATACTTTATCAATTAAATATTACTTCTAATATCCCTAAGGTTTTTTTTCAATCTTATTATTATTAAAATATAAAGTCTAAAGATTTTGACTAGTAGTTAAAGGTCTTATTAGGACTTTTAAATACCAAAAGTTCTTTTTAAAGTTCTTCTTCTTAGTATAACCTTAAGTAATCTAATTAGTTTATTATATTAATCTAAATAATAAAAATACTAGATTAGTAAATCTAGAGAGATTTTATAGACCTATTAGCTATAAAGTCTCCTAAAAATATATATTTAATCTTAAAATATCCCTGTCAAATCTCTTATTATAATTAGTAGTCATAAATATTTATATATTATAACTTTATATATAGTTATATTACTTTAATGATTATAACGAATAATATTTAATAGTTATTATATTAGATTTAAATAGTAAGATAAGGTTTATATATTTTACTTCTATAAAATATATTTACTATAAGATCTACTTAAAGTATAATAATAAGATAACTAGTAAGAATAACCCCTTAAGTAATTTATAATAATACTAAAAGTTTTACTTTAATTATTAAAGTAGTAATAATATCTTATTTATTAACTTACTATATTATTAGGCTTCTAAAGAAATTTATAGTATGTACTCAAGAGGTTTTTGATTATTATTATTATCTATAAAGCTAGTATCTATAGTAATTATAAAACTTTTAGATATATTGCTAATCTTATAGTTAAACTCAAAATAGAAGCTTTTTATCTTACTAAAGTATTATATTATTTATCTAATTTCTATTTAGGTACTTTGGCTTTATACTTAGAATAGTATTTAAACTCTATATCTTATATATAGATTTAACTATAGATTTTACCTAATAATAGTTCTATACTAATACTAGCTTATAACCAGTTAAAATAATAGTAAGACTGCCTATCATTATAAATAATTATACTTTTAGTTTTAATATTCAACCCTATAGTAATAGAAGACTTTATTATAATAATTAGAAAGGATTATATTAAAATCAAAGCTTAATATATATAACTAAAAGTAACTACTAAAGTTATAAGGTTAAGAATCTATACAAATTTCTTAAAGATGGAATAGAATAGAGTATTTATAAGAGCTAGGTATTCTGTAATCTATTGCTTTTCTATAACTTTTACAATAGAACCGAAATCTCCTCGAAATCCATACGGCTACCTATAAAAAGATAACTATAAGATAATTTAATTTCTATATAATAATTATCTAAAGGGCTTTAGTTAAAACATAATAGCTAACTTATTATATAGGTAATATCTAGTTTTATTATAACTATAGTATAGTTAATAAAGCTGATGTTTTATTAGTAGTATTTAAGTTCTATATAAAAGACTTAATTATATTATAATAGAAGTTGTTTAGTTCTCAGAAGGACTTTGAACTATTTAGTATATTATATATACTTTGTAAAACACTTGAAGCGCTTTTTAATATATACTATTTATAAGAACTATAGTTATTATACTATTTAATCTTAAATAATCTTAATACTAAGAAATTACTATACGTCTTTATTTCTCTGAAGAAAATACTTCTATCAAAGGTCTATTAATAATATAAGTACTTTAGAAGTATTTTTTGAAGGAAAAGAAAGTATGTAATTTTTAATATAGAAGAAGAAGATAATATACTTCTCAAGTTAGTAATAGAGCTTTTCTATAATAAATTTAAAATCAGAATATTTAAAATCTACTTGTAAATAGTATTATTATAAGAGAGGAGATTTCTAAAAGTTATATAATGCTTTATTATAATAGCAAGTCTTATTTGATATTTGGTAATTTAGTAATATTTCTATATAAATAGCTTTATTAAATATCACATAATTACTTTTACTTTATACTTAGAATGGTATCTAATTTGTTTATTCTATATATAGATTATAACTATTTAGTTACTTTTACTCTATATTTAGGATAGTACATAAGCTTTTTATCTTATATATAGATTCAATCATAAGTTTTACCTAATAATAGTATTCGTGCTGATACTAATTTATAAATAATTGAAATAGTAATAAAACTACTTATAGTTATAAATAATTAAACTTCTAGTTCTAATATTTAACCTTATACTAATAGAAGACTTTATAGTAATAATTTATATGGAGAAAGCTTTATTAAGACTAGGATTTAATATATATAGCTAAACGTGATTACTAAAGTTATAGGGCTGAGAATTCTTTTAAACTTCTTAAAGAAAGGATAAAATAGAACGCTAAGAACTAGGTATTCTATAATTTATTATTTTTCTATATTTCTTATAATAGATTTGAAATCCCCTTAAAATCTATATAGCTATTTATAAGAAAAAAGGTATAAAGTAAGTATAGTAATATTTACTTATAATCTTTATAACTAAGACTATTAGTTTTTTAGATTAAGCTTTAATGAAATTATTTTAAAACTTATAATTAATAGATATCTTATAGATATTTAAAAGATAATTATCTAATTATCTTATAAGTTGTTATATTAAAGTAAAACGTTTAGAGATTATGTGTTAATTAGATAATACCTTAATATTAATATATTATTATAATACTAAATATCAGATATTTTAAAGTATTATAGCGATATAATTATAAGGGTTTTAAAAGTTATTAAGTTGTATTAGAAGTATTTACATTTATATAAGTACTATTTACATATGAGCTATATTTAATATATTAAGATTATATCTTAATAAGAGTAAGTTAAGTCTTATTATATTTATATAGAAATTATGAATTAGCTTATCTTAATAATAGAGAACTTTCATATTAATAGTATTAAGTCTCGTCTTAGGGGTAGGTAGGACTTAGTTTATAATAAGGATATTAAGGTTACAGATATTAAGGTTATAATAAATATTAGTTAGTAATAATTAAATATCTCTAGATATTTGAATTATATATAGTTATAAAGGTATAAGGATATAAGGATATAAAGGTATAAGGTTTTTATAGAAAGAGTTATTAGTTGTTTATTATTTATATAAAAGTTAATATAGGGTAGGTATAGTAGCTACTATAGCTACAAGGGGATAATAATAGTATTTATATTAATACTAGCTTATAACTAGTTAAAATAGTAATGAAATTACTTATTATTATAGATAATTATACCTTTAGTTCTAATATTTAACCCTATAATAATAGAAGACCTTATAGTAATAATCTATATAGAAAGAGTTATTAGTTGTTTATTATTTATATAAAAGTTAATATAGGGTAGGTATAGTAGCTACTATAGCTACAAGGGGTTTAGCTTTAGATTAATAAGATGCTAGTTATAGTAGTTAGTAGGGGGGTAGGAAGGCGAAAGTTGTATTTTGGAGGGTAATATATCTACTAGTAGTTATAGTAGAGAGCGAGCTATTAGCCCCTTTTTAAATTTTAACTATTTAGTTACTTTTACTCTATACTTAGAATAATATATAAGCTTTTCACTCTATATATAGATTTAACTATAAATTATACCTAATAATAGTATTCGTACTAATACTAGCTTACAACTAGTTAAAATAGTAATAGAATTACCTATTATTATAGATAATTATACCCCTAGGTTTAATATTTAACTTTATAATAATAGAAAACCTTATAATAATAATCTATATAAAGAGAGCTTTATTAAAACTAAAGCTTAATATATATAACTAAAAATACCTACTAAAGTTATAAAATTAAGAACTTTTTTAAACTTCTTAAAGATAAGATAAAATAAAATATATATAAAAACTATGCGTTCTATAACTTATTACTTTTCTATATCTTTTATAATAAATTTAAAATCCCTTCAAAATCTATATAACTATTTATAGGAAGAAAAGTATAAGATAAATATAATAATATTTATTTATAACTCTTATAATTAAAACTATAAATTTATTAAATTAAGGTTTAATACAATTATCCTAAAAGTTATAATTAATAAGTAGCTTGTAAATATTTAAGAGATAATTATCTAATTATCCTATAAATTACTATATTAAGCTAAAAGGTTAGGAAACTAAGTATTAACTAGATAATACTTCAATATTAATATATTACTATGATACTAGTTACTAGATATTTTAAAATATTATAATAATATAACTATAGGAGTTTTAAAAGTTATCAAGTTATATTAGGAGTATTTATATTTATATAAGTATTACTTATATATTAGCTATACTTAATTAATATATTAAGATTATTTACTAATAAGAATAAGCTGAATCTTATTATACTTATATAGAGATTATAAGTTAACTTATATTAATAGTAGAGAATTTTCGTATTAATAGTATAAAGTCTTATCTTAAAAGTAAGTAGGACTTAATAAGGATATTAAGGTTTGAAATATTAAAGTTATAATAAATATTTAAATAGAATACCTATAGTTAGTAGTAATTAAATATCTTAAGATATTTGAACCATATATTAGTAGTTATAAAAGCGTGAAAGTAAGAAAGTGTGAAAGTGTGAGGTTATTATAGAAGGAGTTATTAGTTGTTTATTATTAAAAAGATTGATACGGGGTAGGTATACTAGCTACTAACTATAGTTATAAGAGGTTTAGCTTTAGATTAACTAAACCGAGCTATAGTAGTTGGTAGGGGGATAGGAAGGCTAAAGTCATACTTTAGGGGGTAATATATCTACTAATAGTTATAGTAGAAAGCGAGCTATTAGCCCCTCTTAAATTTATAAGAATTATAAATAAATATTACTATACTTATAGTATACTTCTCTAATTATAAATTGTTATATAAATTTTAAGGAACTTTTAGTTTTATTATAAAGGTATAGATTTATAAGAATAATAGATTATAGAATACCAAGTTCTTAGTATTCTGTTTTATTCTATTTTAAGAAGTTTGAAAAAGTTCTCAACTTTACAACTTTAATAGTAACTTTCAACTATATATATTAAGCTCTAACTTTAATAAGATTCTTTCTAATTATTACTATGAGGTCTTCTATTACTATAAGATTGAATATTACAATTAGAAGTATAATTATCTATAATAATAAGTAATTTCATTACTACTTTAATTAATTATAAGCTAGTATTAGTACAAATACTATTATTAGGTAAAGTTTAGAATTAAATCTATATACAGAGTGAAGAATTTAAATGCCATTCCAAATATAAAGTAAAAGTAACTAAATTATATAATTTTTAAAAGTTTCTTTTTATAATAATATAATTTAGAAGTAAGTTTTGAATCTTTTAGTTTTAAATTTACTATAGGAGAGTTATATTACTAGCTTAAGAGATATATTATCTTCTTCTTTTATATTAATAATTATATACTCTTTTTCCTTTAAAAGATATTTCTAAACTATTTATATTATTAATAGACTTTTAATAGAAGTATTATTTTAAAGAAGTAAAAATATATAGTAGTTTTTTAATATTAAAGTTATTTAAGATTAAGTATTATAATAGCTATAGTTTTTATAAGTAATATGGAGTTTTATATATTTAGTCCCCTACTTAATAGGTAGCCTTATATAACGCCTAGTAAATAATCTTTATAATACGAAAATATCTTATAGGTTTATAACTAATAAATAGTATAATCAATCGATTATATAATTTGTATATAACTAGTTATCTCTATTTATAATATCTATCTCTAGGTTATAATATATATATATATATATACTATATACTATAGGGATAAATCTATATATTAATCCTTCTATTCTTATTAATTTAAATAAGTAAGTTAACTATTTAATCACTTATTACTATAGTTTTAACCACCTCAGTACTATATTTAACCTAATATTAGTAATATTCTCTTTTATAACTAAAATGTATAAGATATTAAAACTAGCATAAAACGCAAAAGTAGTATAAAATGTAAAAACAACGCAAAATCGCCTCCAGTTATATAAGTCCTTTTAATTACACTAAAAACTATAAAAACGCTATAAATAGTATTTCTCTACAAAAATATACTTTTTATTTAATATTATATTAAATACCTTAAGTTCTTATTATAATATACCCTTCTCTCTTTCTATTACCTTCTTCTTATTATTCTATATATTTTCTTTTTACTTTTATCTCCTCCTCTTATTACTATTAATAGCTCTTATAACCTATCCTTCTATTTATATTATTATTTTATTTATTATTATAAACCTTTTAAAAACTTAATTATTAGATCTTCTAGTTATACTATCTATAAGGTTATTCTTATTATTAATTTAATAAATCTTAAGAATCTCTCTTTATTTATATAATTATCAGAATACTATAATATTAATTATAAAATACTTCTTTTTAAGAATATCTAGCTTAATAAAGTACTTATAAAAAGAATAAGAATTAGTATAAACTATTATTAGTATTATTAGTATTTTTAAATATTTAAATACTTACCTAAAGATAGTAGAAATTATATATTTTATATTAACTCCTATAGTTATATTAGAAACTTTAGAAATTAATATACTTTATATAATTCTTTTTAATTCAAGAGAAGAAAAATAGATAATATTACTTTTAAACTTAAAAATATTATTATCTTTGTTATTTGCTTCTANTAGAATAATAATAAATTCCAATTAAGATATTATATTTTTATTATTAATAAAAGATTTATTAATAAAAATATAAAACTTTATCTCCTTTATATTAATAAGGATAAATATTAAACTTTATTCTAGGTTATTTATCTACTATATAAGATACTTATTAAATCTCTTAATATCTTCTTCTATTAAATCTTCATATTAAGTTATAATAGAGAAATTAAAGTATACTTCTAGTTAGTATATATAAATTATATATACTTCTTATATTTACTATTTGATATATATTAACTTTATATTACTAAAAGTATAATTAATAAGCTTAATCTTCTTATTTTAGCCTTTTTAAATAAGAATTATATTCTTATTATCTTTAAAAGTTATTATATTTCTATTAAAAGTAAAAGGCTTATTAATTATATATATTAACTTTAGCTTTACTATAAATCCTACTTATTAAAATTCTTCTTTTCTATTATTATGAAATATAGGTAAGTAGAAGTTGAAGGTATTATCTATTTATATACTTATAATACTAAAGTATGAGTTATTTACTCTAGAGATTATAAAATATAAGTTATATAATAAGGTTTCTATTCCTAATCTCTCCTTATAATAGTTTGAATATATTATATATTAATATATATCTAATTCTATAAAGCTATATAATAATTACATAATAATAATAATAATACCTTCTAAATATACCTATTATAAGTTAGTAGGTAGTTTTATTAAAATAAAGTAGTTTAGTAATATCTCTACCTATATATATACTTAAGTAATATCTTAGAAGTAGATTTCTATAGGAATATTAGAATATAGTATTACTAATAGTATTAGTATGAAGTAATAGTTAACTTATTATATTATTAATAATTATATAAGGATATCAGTCTTCTCTTAATTATTAAATCCCTTGATAACTAGTTATAACTTTTTATGTAATATATTATTAGTATTTTTAATCTTATTAATAAACTTAAAGCTAAAGGCTTTTATCTATTTATACTTTTAGATGTTAAAATACTTGGTTATAGTATATCTTTTACTAATAGGATGTCCTACTTCTTAATATATAATTCTTTAAAAAGTTTACTTAATATTATGATAAGGTTATATTAATAGAAACTAATAGTCTTAACTAATACTTCTATTTCTTTTATTATAAAATAAATAGTATAGTATATAGTATTAGAAAAGCTTACGTCTATAATAAAAGTATTATTCTTATATAATTATCCTTATTTCTTTAGCCTTTTTTAAATATTACTTTTATAATTATTTCTTTAAATAAAACTTCTCTTCTAACTTTATTTTTATAAAGACTTTTATTATTATTCTTTCTATTTTAAAGTTAGTAGTATAATTTGATTATTATTATATAGAAAGCACTAGGCCTATTTTCTATTTCTATAATATATATCTCGCTATTAATTAAGATAAGTTTAAAGAATTTAATTTAGTTTTAATATTCTTAATAGATATATATATCTAATTATAATAAGAATTAATAGATAGATATAGTAGAAAGGCTATTATATATATTTAAAACATCTAAGACTTAATACTATATATAAATCTTATATAATTCTTCTATTATCTTATAGATAACTATTATATATCTTATTATATCTAAAAATAGTAGTAATAATATATTAAAATATAAATATATTATAAAAATAAATAGGATTAATATAAAACTATTAAAACTACTAGTATTATTAACTACTTTAACTATATTTTAAA
>QAPG01001026.1:0-11800 GCA_004366825.1 Colletotrichum spinosum
AGTTTATTCTTCTTTATAAGAAATCTTAATATATTAAGTATAGCTAATATATAAATAATATTTATATATATATATAGATACTTCTAATCTACCTTAATAGGTTTTAAAACTCTTATAATTATATTATTATAATATTCTAAAATATCTAGTAACTAGTATTATAGTAGTATATTAATATGAAGGTATTATCTAATTAATACTTAGTTTCTGAAATATCTAGCTTAGTATAATAGCTTATAGGATAGCTAGATTATTATTTTTGAAATCTTTATAAACTATTTCTTAGTTATAGCTTTTAAGATACTTTTATTAAAACTTAATTTAATAAACTAATAACTTTAATAATAAGGATTATAAATAAATATTATTATACTTATCTTATATCTTTCTTTTTATAAGTAGCTATATAGATTTCAAGGGGATTTTAAATCTATTATAAAAGATATAGAAGAGTAATAGGTTATAGAATACCTAGTTTTATAAGTATTCTATTTTATCTTATCTTTAAGAGGTTTAAAGAAGTTCTTAAGTTTATAATTTTTATAGTTATTCTTAGCTATATATATGAAGCTCTAGTTTTAATAAGGCTTTCTCTATATAGATTATTACTATAAGATCTTCTACTACTATAGGGTTAAATATTAGAACTATAGGTATAATTATCTATAATAATAGGTAATTTTATTACTATTTTAACTAGTTATAAGTTAGTATTAGTATAAATATTATTATTAGGTGAAGTTTATAGTTAAATCTATATATAGGGTAAAGAGCTTAGATACTATTCTAAGTATAATGTAAAAGTAATTAAATTATATAGTTAGTATAGATATCTAATATAGTTAAATTAAGTTTAGAATTAATTAGATTATTCTATTTTACTTTCTCTTATTCTCTTAGCTAGTTAGAATATCTTATTTATATCTTAATAATATATGTAGTATAGTAGCTAAATAATGTAACTAATATTCAATCTTAAACTAATAGTAAACTAACTATTTAGCCTACTAATTCTAATATTTCTTAAGTCTCTATTTTCTTATAAGAAACTTAAAGTCTTTATAATCTTTTAAAACCTAAAACTTATTATAACTCTTAGACTTTATATTTTAAATATTAGAATAAAATATTATTACTAAAAGCTCTTGAGTATAAATTAAATAATTATATCATATTAAAAATAACTTCTATAAGTAGAAAAACTAACTAGTAGTATCTTCATACATCTTCTTATAAGAGAATATTTCTAAATATGAATTCTAAGAAATCTATTTTAATAATAATTACTAAATCTGAATTAAAATATTAGAAGACTAAAGCTTTTATAAAATAGTCTTTAAGAATTATAGAAATATTCTTCTCCTTTTCTTCCTAGTAGAATATTATACTTTTCTTTATTGAAATATTTAGATAGTCTATAAAAGCTATATAGTTATTTATAAGTATATAGTAATAATTAGTAAGTTTTAAGAAATTCCTTATAGCTTTTACTGTCTTTAAAATAAGCTACTTAATTATTACTTTTACCTTTCTAGAATTATAAGTAATCCTTTTACTAGTGTTAAGTATAAACTTAATATACTTTACTATTTCTATAGAGAACATATATTTAGCTAAGTCTAAATTTAATCTAACTACAAATAAAACTCATAAGATGTTTTTGACTTTCTCTTTATAATCCTTTTAAGAATTTATTATGTAGATAAAGATATTATTCAAATATGATATAATAAAGTTATTAGGAAGCCTATAGAGTATACTATTAATATAATATTTAAATAGTACTAAAGTTCTTATAAATCTAAATGGATATATAAGCTATTTAAAAAAATTGTATTATATGTAAAAAGTAGTTTTCACCTTATAGCCTTTTATAAGTCAAATCGTATAGAATATAGTAATAATATCTCACTTTATATATCATATAGTTAGGATTACTAATTAAAAGGTTTTTAATATAAATAGTAAGAAGTAACAACCTTTCTTTATAATAATATTAAGTATTCTATAATTATCATAGAAATATAGCTTACCCGTAAGTTTCTTGATAAATAGGATTAAGATACCTATAGATAACTTATTTATCTATATAAATCCTTTATTAAAAATATCTTAGAGTATCTTCTATAAGACTAATGGTTCCTCTTAAGATATATTATAAAGTAAGTCCTAAAGTAAAGATTACTCCTAATTATTATTTCTTCTTTCTAAACAGATTTTATAATTTATATCTAAATAGATAGGTAGTATAAAGTATATCTTATTCTTATTAAAAAGTCTTTAAATGTCTTATATATCTAATATAATAATACTTTCAAATTATCTTTTTTATCTTTTTAACAAAATATCTTTTGAATATCTATTAAACTAATAAATTATATAATCTTCCTTATTATAGGATATCTATAAAAAGCATATATATATATATATATATATATATTTTAGAAGTCTTCTAGTAAATTATAATAAAAGAAGTAATTATTAATAACCTTATGATATAAATCTTTTAAATTAAGAAGCTTTCTTCTTATCCTATTAGAAAGATATATATCTATTTCTTATTATAGTAAATATAATATTTTTAAGTATTATAAATAATAGTATGATATTCTATCTATAGCTTATTTAAGAAGATATTAATATTCAAGTTATTAATAATATAAATATAAATCTTCTAGATATAGCTACTAAGTTTAATATTAGATATTACAATACTTTTTATTAATATATATATTACTTTATTTATAAAACTTCTAAACTTCCTAAATCCTCTATCTATATATGATAAATAGAGTTAATAGACTCAATAGTAATTAACTATAACATCAATATTATGATTACTATTTAAGAATACTTAAGTAATATACTTTGTATTAATCTATATTTCCAATAGTATAAAAAGTCGACTTATTTTATATTCTGTTCTAAAATACACCTAACTAATCTTTTCTTCTTCTATAAATTCTAAGGTTTAACTTTATAATAAAGTTATTCTTTTCTTAAACTACTATTAAAATCCAAATTTAGCTTTATTATTAGAGTAAACCTACTCTAAAGTTACTTTGACTATATAAGAAGTTTATTTCTCTAGATAATTCCCAGCTATATATCTCTAGACTTAATACTTAAAATACTTCTATATATCCTATTATTATAAAGTGCTTTATAGTAGGATTTCTATAATTTCTTTAGTTTAAATAATACTTATTACTATTATATTATTATTATTATCTATTCTTAAGTTATATTATTAATTTATGCTAATAATCTATTTGCTAGATATAAGATATAATATCTTATAGCTTTCTAACTAGCTTATTATATACGATATATTTTTAATATACTTTTCAAAGTTATTGACATTGACATTTATATTAATTTAATAGTAGTATAATCTTACGAATAAGATGGCTTATAAATAACTAATCTATGTAATTTATAGCTATAAGATACTACTTATGATAATAAAGAGCTTCTTAAAATAAAGTAAGAAGTTAGTAAAGTATTTATAGTCTCTTAAATATTTATCCAAAGGAAATATTAAAATATAATTTATTATATTCAGATCTTTATATATTTAATCTAAATATAGAAAGAAGTTATTTAAATTATATATATCTTAAGGGTTACTAATTCTATAGAATTCTACTATAGTTAACTAGAGTTTTATATCTAAATATAAATTGATACGATATTAAGCCTCCTAATTACTTATAATCAATATACAGTTAATAAGAAACTTCTTATAGATCTATTATACTTAAGCTAAATATTTACTATAATTTCCTAAAAGCTTCTTAGGATTAAATATAAGTTATTATTATATAAATATAGATAGATTAGTATTTAGGGCTAGTTTTAAGATAACCTTAGTACTTTTTATTACCATACTTAATAGTATAGAGTTTAAATAGACCTATAATTAGATACTTATATTGATTAGTATAATAAGTTATTAGTTCTATTATATTATAACCCTAGTAAAAACTGCTATAAGGTTTCTAATTAGATTATTCTTATTATATAATTCTATTATATAGTATAATTGGTAATAAGGTATATAAGTAATATTAAGCTTAAATATATATAAGGTATAGCCTATATAGTGAAATATACAAGTATTTCAATTAAAGGAATCGAAGCTAAAGAAGAAGAGTTTTCAGAAAAACTACAAAATATATATAAAATAAGTCTATTATAGTCTATAGCGGCAGAATAAGCTCCGCTAGCTATGGCTAGTTCTAGTAGGATATAGCCTGTAATATTACTACACATTTACCTTTATAATAAGTAGATTAATACTATTTAAGAACCACTTAGATTCTTCTTATTAATTAAAAGATGTTTTCAATTTTCTTAAGTTTCTTATTTAACCTTATTCTTACTATAACTTAAAATCTATAAATCATAATCAGTAGTTAAAAGTATTATTAAAATCTTGAAATATTAGAAATTCTTTTTACAATTCTTCTTTTCATTGTAAATTCAAGTAATTTAACCAAGCTATTTCATTAATCTAAATAATAAAAATATTAAAATAACAATTCTAGAGAAGCTTTATAAACCTGTTAGTTAAAGGATCTCTTAAAGAATATACTTAATTTTGAAATACTTCTATTAGACTTTTTACTAGAATCAATAATTTGAGATATTAATATATTATAGTTTCATGAATAGTTATACTATATTCATCAGAATACGTTAAGTTATTAATGAATTATTATATTAGATTTAAATAGTAAAATAAAACTTAAGTAACTTATTTCTACTCAATATTTTTGTAATAAAGTGTATTAGAATATAATACTAAAATAATTAATAAAAGCAGTTTTAAATTACTTAAAGTAATACTAAAAGATCTACTTTAGTTATTAAGATAATGATACCTTCTTTTATTAACTTACTATATTATTAAGATTCTAAACAAATATACATTGTATACTTAAGAATCCTTTCAATTATTACCATTATTCATAAAGCTAGTATTTAAAGTAATTATAAAGCTATTAAATAGATTGCTAGTTTTATACCTATAATCTACATAGATATTCTTTACTTTATCGAATTATTATATTATTTATTCAGCTTCTATATGATAGCTTTCTAAAAGACTTTAATTAAAATATAATACTCAGTTTATTCTATAAGTAATATCTAGTCTTATTATAAATGTAATAGAGTTTCTAAAACTAATATCTTATTGATAATAGTTAATCTACATATAAGAAGCTAAATTATATTATAATAAACACTTATTAACCTTTAAAAAGATTTTAAATTATTTAATATGTTATATATATTTTACAAGATACTTGAGAGATTGTTTCATATGTTCTATCTATAAGAACTATAGCTATAATACTATTCAATCTTAAAAGACTTCACTGTTAAAAAACTACTATAAGTCTTCATTTCTTCTAAAATAAAACTTGTTTTGGAGATCTACTACTAATATAAACACTTGAGAAATATCTTTAAAAAGACAGAGAAGACATAATTATGACTATATTAAGAAATAGTAATATACCTCTTAAGCTGGTAATATAGCTATTTGATAATAAGTTTAAAGGTAAAGTAGTTGAAGTTTACTTCTAAGTAGTATTACAATAAAAAGAGAACTTTTTAAAAACTATAGAATACTTTATTAATATAATAAGCCTTATTTAGTATTTAATTACCTAGTAGTATTTCTACATAAATAACTATTAGGCTAGATATAGTACTAAAGTAGCTAAAGCTATAGTGGTAAGTAACTAAGTAGTTAACTTATTTAATTAGGTTAATACAAATAGAAGGATTACAATACTAATTATCCTTATAATATATAGTATATATATATTATAATTAGAATAAAGATATTATAAATAGAAATAATTAGTTATATATTATTTGTATCATTAATTGACTATAATATTCACTCGCTATAAACTAATACTAATTAGTAGTATCTTACTACTACTAGTATTATTTACTACTATTTAACTATACATTAGTAAAGAATACCCTAAAGAAATAAGATTATAATATTTCTTAAAAAAACTTCTGAAATCTATATAGTAAAAATAGATATTTTAAGATTACTATAACTATATACTACCTTAAGATATAAATATAACTTCTAGAAACCTATATAGTAGAAAGGAGAGAAGAAAGTGAATTTATAACAATTCTTTCATAAGTCTTTAGCTTCATATAGAGAATACTAAGCTCTCAACTAAGATCTATACTCCAACTTATTCTATACTAATAACTATAGCTATAACTATTTCAAATCTTTAAATACTACAGTATGGTATATTTGATCCTAGATTGTACCTTTGTTACTATTAGCTAATAATAACCTCTATAATTAACTTTAATATATATACTTTTTAGAATAAAGTAGTATTTGATAGATTACTTCTAAGATATATTTGAAGTATTTAGAGTTATCCTTAGACACCTTACTTTTAAACACTAGATTCTTCTTTATTATTTTAATTTTATTTTCTTTAATTCTACTAATAAATTTAATTTCTAATAATATATTAAAGTTAAGTATATCTATAGTTATTTTAAAGACGTTAGAAAGAATACTAAAGTTACTTTTAAATAAAACTAATTCCTTTAGGCTTTTATAAAGGTAATTATACTTCTTATAATTATCAATACCTTTTTAAAAGTGGATATTTATATTCAAGTTATAAGGGTTGAGTATAATAGAAAATAGTAGCTAGAGGTAATTTATAAATAGTTCTTATTATTATTACTATTAGTAGTAGTACTATTATAGAATAATTAGCTAGTCTATAGTAGTCTATTACTTTCTTTTATATCTATAGCTAGTATTGTTAAGATGTACTAACAGTATATTTACTAATAGGAGTTAATATTAAAAATACTATTATAAAGAGTTTAATCTTTTTGAGCTACTACTATATAGACTATTATGAGAATTATCTTAATAAGTTTATGAAGCTAATTATTACTCTATTACCTTTTAGTTTCTATATATATATAGCTTTTAGGTTAGAGCTAGGTCTGAAGTAATAGCTATACTACTACTAAGTCTTCTTGATAATATTTACTTATAGAAATATATATAGACTATATTATATAACTAAATATGTTCTTATTATAGAGATTATGTACTAAGTATCAGATATAGTTACCTATTAGGTGAGGGGAATTAAATATATAAAACTCTATAATAACTTATTAACTTAATATTATTTATTTAGTTACTTTTACTCTATACTTAGAATAATAACTAAGCTTGTCACACTATATAAAGATTTAACTATAATCTTTACTTAATAATAGTATTTATATTAATACTAGCTTACAACTAGTTAAAATAGTAATGAAATTACTTATTATTATAGATAATTATACTTCTAATTCTAATATTCAACCCTATAGTAATAGAAGACATAATAATAGTATTTATATTAATACTAGCTTACAACTAGTTAAAATAGTAATGAAATTACTTATTATTATAGATAATTATACTTCTAATTCTAATATTCAACCCTATAGTAATAGAAGACTTTATAGTATTAATTAGAGAAAGTCTTATTATAATTAAAGCTTGATATATATAGTTAAGAATTACTATGAAAGTTATAAGATTGAAAACGTTTTTAAACTTCTTAAAAATAGAATGAAATAGAATACTTATAAGAACTAGGTATTCTATAATTCATTACTTCTCTATATTCTTTATAATAAAACTAAAATCCCCTCGAAATCTATATAGCTACTTATAATTAGAAAAGTATATTATAAGTATAGTAATATTCACCTATAATCCTTATAATTAAAACTATTAGTTTATTAGATTAAGCTTTAATAAAATCATCCTAAAAGCTATAATTAATAAGTAGCCTATAGATATTTAAAAAACAATCGTCTAGCTATCCTACGAGCTACTATATGAAGCTAAAGGTTTCGGAGACTAAGTCTCAATATTATTTATATTTATGATATAATAGATATTCAATAGATATCTACTGATTTATCAAAGTCAGAATTTAGTAATAAATATAATAAGATTAATCTAAATAGAAAAGGAGGATTTATAGTAAATTACTATCTTTATTATATTTTAATACTAGTAACATAATATGATAAAAGCTAATAATTCTTCTATTTCTATCAAGAATCTATTTAGATCTCTAAAGTATTGTATCAGGAATCTTCTAAGAAATCTAATAAGAGATCCTAGAGAGATTCTATAGGAAATCCTAATAATTTCTAGTAAGAAACCTTGATAACTTCTATTAGGAAATCTTTATAAAAGTCTATTAGAATCTTAACTTTCCTATAGTATTTTATGAAAATTACTTATTACTAAAGATTTTGATTTTGATAATTAATTATAATAAGATAATTCTAATTATTTAAGAGGTCACAAAGATTCTATTTATAAAGGAATTAATTGATTAGAAAGTATAGAGAAGACAAGTAGATTGGCTTTAGTAAGATTAAAATAAAAGAATATGAAGTATAAATAACTTTATATAATTTATTATATTAATATAGCCTTAGGAGTAGAAGTTATAAAAATACTAAATATAATAATTAGATCTTAATCATTATATTTTCTTCTAATTTTACTTCTACTTAATATTCTTTTTTCTATTCCTAATATTCTCTTTTAAATAGTAATCTATATAATTCCTTTATATTATTGTTGAAGATAGTTAGAGAATTCTTCTTATACTATTTTGAGAACAAGAAAGATTTCTTTATTATTAATATTCTAATTAACTTAGGAATTAATGTAATTAGTAGTAGAGAAATATATACATATTACTAAGTGTCTTCTGAGGAAGCTAATACTATTAGTAATATTTATAGTAAGATTATTATAGTTTATAGACTTAAACTTACTAAGGAAAAGCTGTCTGTATTAAAGATATAGTAATACTATTAGATTCTTCTAATTCTTAGGTATTTACTTTATATAAGTTTAGAGGGAATCTATGAAATATTTATAAGAAAGGTTAAAAGAAGTAGCTTTAGGTATTTTTTATTCTTAATAATCTTAGTATAAAAGTTCGTAAAGTATCTTATAGTTATATCATTTACTAAGAAATAGAATTTATTTTAATAGAAACTAATTATTATTCCTTAGATTACTTAGAAAGTCAGCTTATATTATTATATATAAATAATAATAGGCTTTTCTATTTTAGCTTCTTATTTATTTATTAACGTTCTATTAAATTTCATAATAGAAAGTTAATTTGATTAGTGAATTAAACTAAGAGCTCGTATTATCTTAATATTAATAAAGTTAAAATTAGAGGTTAGAGTTTTATTTACTAATTAGAGAGTTTACTATATATTTCAAATAGATTTCTTAAATCTTATTTATTTTATAAAATTAGAGTTATTTTATATTAGTTATCGTTTGTGAATTCATTTAAAAGTTAGGAGATTAGAACTATTGTTAATATCTAAAGAAGTTATAAATTTAGCAAGAATCTCTATAGTATTTAGTATCTCCTTAAATAATATATTCATATCCTTCTATATAACTTTAATTGGGCGTTTTCTATTTTGTATTCTCATATTAAATTTATAATAATACTTACGTATTATATTACGCCTTTTATTTTTTCTCTTTAAGTTTGAACTTTAAGAATAATAGTTTACTATTCATTTCTAGTTTACGAATAATATATTTATATACTCTTTTGATTCTACTTAGAAGGAGTAGGAATTATAGAGTTTTATATATAAAATATATATGTATTTTAAATATTTCTTATAAAATTTATAGTAAGATTAATTAATATTTGAGTTTACTAAATAGAGGAATGTGTATATTTAATATTTAAAATAGTATTAATAAGATTGCTAAAATATAATATAAAATTCTAAAGTTTAGAGTAAATCTCCTAGTGTTTATTCTAAAAGGTATTTTCAATATTAAAACTACTATAATATAGTAGTTAAGAATAAAGAAGAAAGGTAAGTTTAATTAATTTGGAATTATTAATATAATTAAACTCTTAGTTTAAAATAAAGATAGTGGTTTTGTAAAGTACATTGAAAGGAGATTTAATTCTTTTAGAAATTATAGTATTTCAGTAGTATGAAAGAACTTATTTATTAATATTACTCTAAGTCTTAAATAAATCACTAATTGACTTTATATACTTACTAATAGATATTTTACTTCTATAGAGTATAGATATTTAAAGTAATTGGGAAGTAGTAAGCTTTTATCTTTCTAATTAATAGAGAATAGATTATATCATAATTTTATATATAATCTATTCTTTAATCAATTATAATACGTAATTCTTAGTATAAAAAACTAGTATATTATAATAGAACATGAGGAAGTATACAAGAATATAAGGGGTATTGAATTTAAAAATATTAATAGATAAGGAAAGTATCTATTTTTATCTTATATACTCATAGTAATATCTCGTTAAAAATTACTATATAAGAGAAGATTTAAAACATTTCCTATATAATAAGATATTTTCTATTCACTTACTTTAATAAGCTATTTGAAATATAATTACTATATAGTATTACTATTATAATAATGTATATATAAAGTTATTTACTATAAGTTTCTAAAGAAGGTATTATAATTTTTAATAGTATGTGGTTATTCTTCCCTATTAGATTAGTTTATAATTTTAATAGGATTTCGTATTTTGAGAGCTTTTTAATTTCCTAAAGATATATAAGAAATTATATTCATAATAACTTCTTTTTAAAAATAGTTAGAAATACTTTGTTTCAACTTCCTATCTATAGTTTTAATCTTAGGTTTGTCTAACTATTCTCTTAGTAAAAGTATTTAGTATTAATTTGCTGATAGTTCTCTATTGTCTTTAAATTCTTTTAGCTAATTATTCCTTTAAGTTTCTCTTTCTTTGAATTCTTTAACTATTTCCTCTTCTTTATAATATTAATATCTATTTATGCATTATAAATACTAGGTTGATCTTTCTATTTAATAAAGTATGAGACTTTTAGTTTTCTCCCTCTTAAGTATATTACTTTTCCTTTTTTTAGAATCCTTTCTATTTTATAATACTAGAATAAGTTTTAGAGTTCTTCTACTTTCATATTATTAAGTTCTATACGCTTAAAATATATTACTATTTCGTTATATAGGTTTTCTATACAATTCATAACAAGATTTAAATAAGCAATTAAGATTACTAAGTAAATATTCATAATTAATAGTAAATCTAAATAGTAACTAAGTTTTCTAATCTTTCTAATATTCTAATTAGTTTAAATCTTAGAAGAAACATTTTTACTAATCAATTTCTCAATAGTTAGTAACTCTTTCTAAACTGAAGGAATATAGGATCTTTTAAAATAAATACTACTAATTTATACTCATAGTTAAAAATAGTCTTTATGGATATTTATATTTATATAATGAAAGGAGATATTCTATCTGGAGTAATATTATATAAAGTAAATATACTTATATTGAAAAGTAAGTTACAAAGGAAGTTAAATCACTATAAAATAAGATTTATATTAGGATTTTAAATATTATATTTACTAACTCATTATTATATAAGAGTTATATTAACACTAAGGAATAAATCTATAGTTTCTCTAGTTTCTTAAATATAAATATATAGGTAATTATGTTCACTACTTAGGTTTTCAATTTAATTATCCTTTAATTAATATATTGTTAGTTTACAACTAGTAAACGTCGTAATTAATCGATTATATAAATAGTATATGACTAGTTATCTCTATTCGTAACATCTATATCCAGGTTATAACGTATATATATATATATATATATATATATATA
>QAPG01001027.1:0-11755 GCA_004366825.1 Colletotrichum spinosum
AAACTTTTAATAATTAATATAAAAATATAAAAAGCTATCTTTTTTTAATATAAAAAGGATTAGTATGTTTATTTTACTTATAGATAGCTATATATATCTATTTATTAGATTCTTTATAATATATACTTTTAACTCTTCTAACTACTACTTATTTAGTAGATATATAAATCTATAAAGTAGTTTCTTATTTAACTTTAAGTTAATAAGTATATTTAATATCTTTAAAGATTAAGACTAATTTTACTATAATTTTATTAAATACTTCCTACTTACTTATAAGCTTTTTAAAGATATTTATAATTATAATAACTTTATTTCTTTTTTTAAATACTTTTATATAAGTTTTAAAATCTTCTCTTATTTTATTAATTTATAGTATATAAGTAGTTTTATTATTCTTAATAATTTCTTAAGTAAATACTTCTAGTTTAGTAATAGATATCTATTTATAATACTAAGTATACTATTAATTTAGAACTAAATAAGAAGTTATTTTATAAGCTTATATATCTATTAAATAAATAGTAGTATTATTATTCTTAATAATTTCTTAAGTAAATACTTCTAGTTTAGTAATAGATATCTATTTATAATACTAAGTATTCATCTAAATATCTATTATAATATCTTTCTAGTTTATAAAATACTATTTTAATATGAAGTCTATATATCTTTCTAATTAGTAAATACTAGTGAATAGTTAGTATATTTTCTATAGATAGCTATTTAAATTTATAAGGAAAAATGATAACTAGTATAAATTTTCTAGTTCTAATACTAAATTATTAAATCCTTCTAAAATAGGTATAGTTATTTTAATTAAAATTAGTTTTAGTAATATAATTAGCTACTTACTAATAAGATCTATTTATACGTATAAATCTATATCTATTATTACTTCTATCTCTTTAGTATTCTAAAGATCAATTACTAAGTTTCTAGCTATTTTTCTTATAATAACTAACTTTTTAATTAGTATAAAAACTATAAATCCTGTTTTTATATTTATTTATTTCTCTAGATCTCTTCTATATAAAAACTAGTATTAATAGTTGAACTAAAGCTTAGGACTTTATAATATTCTATTTTTAGATAGTTATTAGTATTATATTTATACTTATTTTACTTTTATAATTTATAGTTCTATATCCTATCTTACTATAAAAGAAGTATATTTTTGTAATTTATAAAATAACTAATATATATATAGTTCTCTAAGTTAAGATAAGTATAATATTATTTAACTTATTAATATCTTATTACTAATTATTTAGTATTAATAGAATTAATCATCCTAATTATCCTACTATTTATAAAAGTAAGAGTAATTAGAAAGACTATAGGCCTATATATAAGTATTTATATCTTCTATCTTATATTAATTCGCTACTATAATATTATTAGAATTCTTATAGTTTTTTAACTTCTATTATAATATCTCTAGTTTTTAAAATTAAGATCTTAAGTTTCTCTATTTCCCTTTTTAAGTTTAAATATAATTAGTAGAAGTAGATAAAAGCTTTTCTTTTATTCTACTTAAATCTAAATATATTTAAGTTTTAATATAGTACTAATTATGTAGTATAATATTATATAAGTAATTAGTATTCTCCTTATTATATTTATTTAAATATCTACTTATATAACTTTTCTTATATTTCTAAATTAATATACTATTAGTAAATAAATATCATAAAATTACTTTAAATAGGGTTATCTTCTAAATTAGCTCTATAAATCTTCTATTCTATTTAAAATTAGAGTATTAGTTTTATAAATACCTATTAGATCTACTAATTAATTATACTATTTAGTTGAATTTAGTAGTTATTTCTAATAGCTATAATCTAATTATTAATTTATTTAACTATAGATTCTTCTCCTATTATTCTATAATTATATAAAAGTAGTTTTTCTTAATCTTTAGGTAGTTTAAATATTACTAATTATTTAGCTAGCTATTACATAAAAGTTATAATCCGCTCCTTATAAGCTTCTTACTACCTTTATATTTATTCTTAATATATTACTATCTAGGACTATATAGTTTTAAATACTTTACTTATAATACCTACTAGGTCTAACTTAAGTAGGAATAATAGCTATAATAATACTTAGGATTACTTATTAAATCTAAATATTAATTATTAAAAGCTTAGTAACTATTTAGACCTAAGGGGTATAATAGAAGTTATCCTACTTCTTCTTCCTATATTAAAAAATAAGTATTCCTTTTTTTAAGATATATCTTATATAAAGTTATTTAATAAATATCCCCTTTTAACCTCTTTAGTATATTATTAGTAAGAATTTATATTAATACTAAGTTTTAATTTATCTTAAGTAGTATATAAAAATATCTCTCTTTAGAAGTATTTTCTCTTAGGATTACTATCTTATTATTATTATTATTTTACTTATCTAATTCCTAATAATAGTATAATATAGTACTAGTGGTTTTATTATATATTTCTACAAAATTAAGTATTAATTATTAAGATTTATTAAGGTTTATATTAAGTCTATACTTATAAGATAAGTGTTTTCTATTAAAATAGTTACTATTTAATATCCTTATTTATACTAGTTACTTAAAACATTAAGTAGAAGTAATAGAATTATAAGGATATAGCTAAAGGTTTTAACTAGGAAAAATTTAGATATATAAGTAGGATTTATATTACTATATAGATTATTACTTAAAGGATTTTAGTTATAATCCTTTAGCTAAAAACTCTTTCTAGTATCTTAGTAGTTATAGTTAGCTAGTTACTAGGTATACTATATAGTCCTATTAGTATATCCATATACTATACTAGTATAATATATAGTCTATCTTTTTATAATTATAATATTTAGATAAGTTCTAGAGAATAACTACTTAAAAATATAAAGTTCTTTCTTATTTAATCTTAAGTAAAAGAGTAATTATAAGGAATAGTTCTTTTAACTAGCTCTCCCTACTTATTTCTTAAATTAGAATAACTATTTATATAACTAATAGTTTATAGTTCTTCTACTCTAGAGTTCTAAAAGTAAGTTCTACTAGAATAAATTTATTTAAAGATTACTTAACTATTTCTACTTTTTTAGCTATATAGTTTAACTTCTAATATATAATTAGTAAGCTTCTATTTATAATTATACATCTTAACTTAAGTAATAAGTAGTTAATAATATTAATAATTTAGAGTTTTTCTAGTTAGATATTAAAATATTCTACTTTAAAAAACTTATATATATTAATAAACTATTAGTAGGATTATTTAACCTTTTAGTGAATTATATCTAATTTAGCTATTATTATAATAATTTAAGTATTATTATTATTTATACTAAACCTTAACTATTCCTCTATTACTATTTAATTAACTTATTTAATATTATTATTATAAGTAATAGTAATTTATTTAATCTACTAATAGGATATAATACTTTCTAAGTATAGACCTATATATGAGATTTTATCCTTATCTATAGTAAAGTTATTTTCTGCTAAATTGAACTATCTTTATAGTTTAAATAGGAAGTTGTTAAGATTTAACCAGTTATTCTCTTAATACTTAATAAGAGCTAAATATTTAATTAAAAAGTTTCTTCTTTATCTTTTAAAGTTAGATATAAGAATAAAAAACCTTCTAATACTCCCTTCTTCTAGATTATCTTTTCTATATAATACTATTAATCTTTCTAACTTCTACTTCTTTTTTAACTTCTTTGCTTCTTCTTTAATTAATTAGTTTAAGTTGGTTTTAAAAAAGTTACTATTATTCTAAAAGGATAGCTATTCTTTTAGTTTATTAATACTACTACTAGTAGTTATAAGAGTTAGTTCTCCTATCGAACTAAGCTTAGACTTTTAACTTATTTAAATAGTAGGTTTCTAATATAGTATTATTATAATCCTACTAGTTAGTATATTTAAAAGTAGGTAGAAGTTTGAATATATTAAACTAAGTTTATATTAAATAATAAGATCTCTTAATAGATATATATTATACTATATAACTATTTAAACTTAGTTTTCCCCTTACTTAACTATAGCTCTATATTTATATTTAAGCTTTATATTACTAGAATATCTATTATT
This sequence comes from Colletotrichum spinosum, assembly GCA_004366825.1. NCBI lineage: Eukaryota > Fungi > Ascomycota > Sordariomycetes > Glomerellales > Glomerellaceae > Colletotrichum > Colletotrichum spinosum. The sequence continues at coordinate 4,091 of QAPG01001027.1, forward strand.
CTAGTAGCTGAGGCTAGTATATAGGGACCCTAGTAGCCTCTTAGTGCCCTCTTTCTCTATAGTAGCCTAATAGTTAATAAGGGATAGGAGGGCTAAAGTTATACTTTAGGGGGTAATATATCTACTAATAGTTATAGTAGAAAGTAAGCTCTTAGTTTTTCTTATAACTAATTAATATACTTTAATATAAATAGTTTAATTAGGTTTTTAGTTAATTATACTTTAGGTAATTAATATTAAATATGATATTTATGTTAAAATAAAATTATAATAATCTATAATATTCTTTTAATAAAACCCTTTTCTTTAATAAAGATTTAAGTTTTCTGTATCAAAGTTTTAAATAGTTTAATTCTAATGAGAACTCTTACTCATTTTAAAAGTAGATATATATAATAGAATTACTTAAAATTAGCTTAACTATTTACTTAAATCCTAGCAAAAAGCTTAATAAAATAGTTTATACCAAAATAAGAAATAGCTTTAGTAATTTAAAATCTTATATTTATATAGTAGCTACTATTAAACTTCAGAAAATACCTTTTCAAACTACGAGACTCATATTAATAAGCCCTTAAGAATTACTTATTTTATTTTTCTATAATCTTATTTATATAAATAAAACTATAGAACAGTAAAGAATATAAGCACCTTTAGAGAAAACTTAGTATAGAAGATAGATAAAATACTATATTAAAATAATCAAGAGATCTTTATTTGAAATTACTTTTTTAACTAGTATTCTTTAGCTATTTTAGAATATTTTAAAACGTTCTTATTTATAATTATGAAGAATATCAATAGTCAACTAGAAAAGATCTTAAGAATTTAGCTCTCTTGAGAATTCTAAAATATAAATATTATAAGTTCTAATAATATGCTCTAGGTATAAGGTGAATTTGATATTAGAAAATACTTAGAATATAGAAAGGTAGAAACTTTTATCCTAAACATCCTAAAATAAAAGCTACTACTATTTATTAATTTGTACTGAAAGTATCGCATACTATATATAATCTTACTATATAAATATAAAGTAATATTCTGATTACTCATTATTATTATCATTATTATTATATTATATAGTATATAGTACTACATAAGGCTCTAGATCTATAATATAGTAATTACTTACTAATTACTATATATTAGACTATAGCTAATACTAAATTCTTAGTACTTATTGATAATAAGATATAGAAAGTATACTAGTATATATATACTAGTATATTTAATTATTATATACCCTATAGTATAATGTAATTAATATCAATAACCCTTTCCTTTTACTATATATTTTAACATTTATCTATTTTAATAGAAAGAATATCTTTAGAGATCTATATCTTTTTATTTCAATAACATTCAAACATCTATTTATCTATTCTATCTAAATTACTCATCTTTCTATTCAAATCGTCAGATAATATAAATTAATAAATCTCTTAAGAGTATAATCTAATATGCCTTTTATAAAAGTATTAATAATATTATTATCTCTATAAATCTTATATACTTTATAAAACTTATGGTACTTAAATAACTACTTTAATACTATAGTATTCATTATAAAGCGTTTTTCCTTTAATGATACTGAGCTTTCTAAAGTACTTATAGAATAGAATCAAGTTAAGATATATGATATGTAAAATCTAAAGAATTTTCTAATATTGAAAGATCTTCTTAAATAATATAATCATAATATAAATAACGTCTATACTAATTACTATAATATAAATCTCTAATATAAGTATACTCTTAATAACTCTTTTACTTCTAACATATAAATAGTATATAAAATTACTATAAAACTCAAATTAGCTATTACTAATAACAGTCTCTTCATTTAAAATTATTATAAGTCCTAATTAAAATAAGAAGTTAGTATTATTAATAAACAAACCATTGATAAAACATAAAGGTATATTTTAAAGATATTAAATATTATCACGTTCAAACTATAGTTAAATTATTTGATTTGCTACTTAAAATATTTATCAAGTATAATAATATTATTATCTAAAGGTTATTACTCTTATATAATATAAGAGAAGTTAAATAATACTTCAAATTAATATATTAAAGTGAGGTATATTCCATATATACTTTATTCAATATATACCTTCTTAAATACCTTAAGTATTATATATATATTAATAATACCTAACTTTTACCTTTAGTATCTTTAGTATCAATAGAAATTGTTACTATTAAAGAATAAAAAACTTCTATTTAATATTAATAATAGTATTTTTCAAAAGGCTATCTTAAGTTTGAATTTAAATAAAACGTTTTAAAGCTCTTTATCTTTATAGTATAAGAGGTTATTATCTAAGAAGTTAAACGTATGATTAGTTTATATGTTCATAAGGCTAAAGATATCATTTATAAAGTGTAAAGTAAAGAAATATAAGTTATATATATCAATATTTCTATTTATAATTATTCTTTATAATATTCAGAGTAAGTTACTTATTAATAGATATTAGTTTTAATAAAATCATATAGTAATTTAATAATAACTATAATAAAGCCTAAAGAATACTACGCCTTGAAATGTAAGAATAGTTTAACAACAATACATCTTATAAGCTTTATTTTAACTTATTTAATTACTTTTGCTCTGTACTTAGAATAGAATCTAAGCTCTTCACCCTATATATAGATTTAACTATAGATTCTACCTAATAATAGCATTTATACTAATACTAACTTATAACTAGTTAAAATAGTAATAAGATTACCTATTATTATAAATAATTATACTTCTAGTTCTAATATTTAATCCGATAGTAATAGAAGACTTTATAGTAATAATTAGAGAAAATCTTATTAAAACTAAGGTTTAATATATATAGTTAAAAGTAACTATTAAGGTTATAAGGTTGAGAACCTTTTTAAACTTCTTAAAGATAAGATAAAACAAAGTACTAAGAACTAAGTATTCTATAACTTATTATTCTTCTATATTATTCATAATAGATTCAAAATCTTTTTAAAATCTATATAGCTATTTATCAGAAGAGAAGTATAAGATAAGTATAATAATATTTATTTATAACCCTTATAACTAAAACTATTAGTTTATTAAATTAAATTTTAATAAAATTATTCTAAAAGCTATAATTAATAGGTAGTTTATAGATATTTAAAAAATAATTATCTAGTTATTTTATAAGAAAAAGGAAATTGTCTAGTTATCTTATAAGTTGCTATATTAAGCTAAACAACTTAGAAACTAAATATTAATTAGATAATATTTTAATATTAATATCTTATTATAATATTAGTTATTAGATACTTTAGAATATCAAAATAATATAATTATAGGAGTTTTAAAAACTATCTAGTTATACTAGAAGTATTTATATCTATATAAGTATTATTTATATATTATCTATACTTAACATATTAAGATTATTTACTAATAAGAATAAGCTGAGTTTTATCATATTTATATAGAAATTATGAGTTAACTTATATTAGTAGTAGAGAACTTTTATATTAGTAGTATAAAGTTTTATCTTAAAAATAAGTAGGGTTTTATTAATAAGAACGTTAAGGTTATAGATATTAAGGTTATAATAAATACTCAAATAGAATGCCTATAGTTGGTAGTAATTAAATGTCTTGAGATGTTTAAATTATATATTAATAGCTATAAGGGCATAAGGGCGTAAAATTATTATAAAAAGAGTTATCAGTTACTTATTATTTATAAAAAGATTGATATAGGGCGGATATACTAGCTGCTATAGTTATAAGGGGTCTAGCTTTAGATTAACTAGAGGCTAGTTATAGTAATTAATTAGGGGGTAGGAGGGTTAAGGCTGTACTTTAGGGAGTAATATATCTACTAATAGTCGTAGTAGAAAGTGAGCTTTCAGCCCCTCCCGCTTTATTTTAACTTAAATATAAACTTATATATTATTATAAAACTATATTACTATATTATTATATAAAACGAAAGCTAAAGTTAAAATAAAAATCAACTACTGATTACTATATTAAATTATTGCTAATTATATTAGTATTTTAAACTCACTATTATTTCCAAAACTTTAAATTATAAGCTTCAACTTCTTATATATTTTATTAATATCATCTATTTTAACTTTATTAATAATGTAAAATTTAGAGTATTTATAAACCTTATAAAATAGAATTAGACTGAATACTTCCTATAATACGATTTATAATATTACTCTTAACCTTCTTTGTAAATAAATCCTCAAGTAACAAACTAAATATTATAATAATACCTTTGTTATAAAAATTAAATATTAATATTACATCGAACTATTCCTTAATCTCAGGATATATTATAAAATAATGTTCTTAACTATAATGTAAAGAAACCAAACTATCCTTATAAACTATATAATTTAAAGTTCCCAATCGTATCTGCAATATTTGAAATTAAGATAGAATATTACTAACTACTTAAACGATTAAAACCCTATTATCTTCTATAGTAGAAATATCCTATGATATTTATTACATATTTCAAAGCTTAAGGATAACTGTAAATAGACTTATAATAATTATACGAAATGATAAACTTATCTCTACTATAGAACTATTACTTAATTCCTTCATAAACTAAAGATAGAATATAGGATTGGTATTTTTATCTTAAAAATATCATTATATATTTTAATATCTTTAATTTATCTTCAGAAACTAATATAAACATTAAAAATTAGAAATCTCTGATTTATAAAGTAATACTATTAGATATTTTGAACTTCATATTAGAATTAAAAAAACAAGATTTAAAATTATGATACTATTAGTATATTAGAATAGTAAATTATCTTTGGAAATATTTTAAATCATAATAGTTATTTAAATATGTTATAATACTTATGGAGTATTTATATCTTTAGAAATAATAATATTTAGAATAAATATATCTATTTAGGAATATGAAGTTCTATTTACTTCTTTATTACTTTACATTCCTTGATGAATACTTTATATCTCTTAAATACAAATACTTCTTACAATAACTAGAGAGGATATAAATTATTCTATTAAAATATAAAAACGGCTTTTAAAATATGACTTCATAATTAAATACTTAAGCTCCTAAAATGATGAAAGAATTCAAAAATATATGTCTTATTAATAATAATAGGAAAGTAGTATAATTTCTATTAATTACTTTCCTCTTATTATATATATATATGTATATAAATAGCTAGAATAAAAGAATTATGATATAAGAAGTATTAAGACTATTATATATTAATAAAATAGTATTAATAGTACATTTAGTATGTTTATAATAGATCTCTTTTATTACTGTCTATATATTATAGAATTAAATAATAATATTTAGAAAGAAAGTTTAATGTTCTATAAAACAGAAATATATTTTAAAGATAAATGGATAAGTATAAAGCTATTTAACTCAATAATACTATTAATTACTTTATATACTACTTAAATAGATATTTCTTAAGTAGTCATAAATACCTATCCATAATAAATCTTATATATATAGTAGAAAGATATATATCTTTACTTAATCTTATTAATATTATTATATGATTTAATAGCAATAATATAAACTATTAATTCCATTATTTCTACTTTAAATCTGAAGTCTTTAAATTGAAATATTATACTTATATTAATAGTAATAAAGTTAAAAAAGCTTTAATATATATCAATCCAATATACTTTAAAGACTTCATATATTAGTATTACTAAGATATTCAATAAGGTTTAAATAGTTTTAAATACTATTACAATATGAGTAATATAAAATAAAAAATAAGTATCAATATGAATAGTATTAATAATAATTATAAAGTTAAAATCAGTATTACTATAGATAGTATAGCGAAAGTAGAAAAGAGTTATATTATATATTTAGTATGAATAATAATACTTCTTAAGTATTTTAAAGATACAATATTTAACTAGATATATTATCGTATTAAAAATATTATATCAATGTATAATAGCTAGATATTCAAAATAGCAATAGAACCTTCATATCTCTATTTCTATAAAATATATATAGATACTTATTCTCTGTTTATTAAGGAATATTTATAAATACTTCTGTTTTTATATAATTGATATAACCTTTTATTACAATAAGAATAGTAATAGATATTATGAAATATAATAGTAAAATAATCTTTATCTATAAAGTAGAATACAAAAGGAGTTTTATATAGTATTATATAAAGCATTATAATATTAAGAAGTATAAATAAATAAACTATTCTAAGTATGGTTATAAAAAAGTATTATTAAAATATATTATTACTAATTTACTTTATAGCAATATAAAAATTATAGATAGATTGACTATTCTTTTAACTATAGTAAATTAAAAGTATCTAATAGTTGAAAAAAACTAGTAATACTTAAATTAGGTAAAATACTTTGAAAGGTAAGATTTAAATGATAGTTTCTAAATCTTAATCTAAATATAGGAACTATAATAGTATCTTTACTACTAAAAGTACTTCCTTTCATAAGAATATAAAGTATTACCTAATCTTAAAAGATTCTAATAGTTTTACTTTTATTAGAATAATAGGATCTTTACTAAAGAATAATATTAAAAACTATTTAGAAAGAATAGTAATTTTGTCTATAAGATTATATTATACTTAATAATATATCATAGTATCTTTATATTTATCCCCTCAAAGAAGTCCTCAAAAGTATTATTTAAACTATTAAGACTTTTACAATTTATAAAGAGAACTTGATATATTACTATAAAGTATATTTTAAGATTGATATTTAACTTATACTAATTCAATAAAATATACTTCTCCTTGAAGATATACCTTATAAATTAGTACTTCATTTTACTATATATATGATACTCCTTATTTAAATAATTATACTTAACTATAGGAAAAGCATGAGCTTTCTTTCATATAAATAAATATCAATATTATGAAAAGTAAGTATAGATAAATACTAATTACTTTATAGTATAATACTTTTAATACTTTTTAAAAGAATTATATCTATAATTAATTTAAAACTAATTATTAACTTACTTCTCATCATTACTTCTATTATTCTAAATACGTTATAGATTTTAAATGAATATGATATTACTTATAGCTAATCTTAACTAATTATGAAACATAGTATTACTATGAAGTTAAAGAAAGCTAATTAGTATTTAAATATTCTATAATATATATTTATAAGTTGGAAATAAAAAGCTATATGTATATATAAGTTTAATAGAAAGGCTTTCTAAATATATATAAACTTCAATTTAAAAATCTTAAGAACTTCCTTTTTATTCTTTTTAAAACTTTTAATTATAATACTTCTATTAGTTTACAACTAGTAAATATTATAATCGATCGATTGTATAAATAGTATATAACTAGTTATCCCTATTTATAATATCTATATTTAAATTATAATATCTATATATATACTATATATTATAGGGATAAATCTATATAATAATCCCTCTATTCTTATTAGCTTAAATAAATAGGTCGACTACTTAATTACTTATTACTATAGCTTTAGCTACCTTAGTATTATATTTAACTTAATATTAGTAATACTCTCTTTTATAACTAAAACGCGCAAAACACTAAAACTAATATAAAATGCAAAAGTAGTATAAAATATAAAAATAATATAAAATGTAAAATCAGTATA
>QAPG01001028.1:0-11818 GCA_004366825.1 Colletotrichum spinosum
TTAAAAATTTAAGTTTAATTTTAGAGATATTTAGAAAATCTATTATAATTACTACCAAACTATTAAACTAATAATTTTAAATAGTAAGTATCTATTTATTAAATTATAATATATAGATATTTAATAAATATAGCTATATTAAGAATATTTAAATAATAACTTTAAGATTATTTATATACTTATAAATCTAATATTAGTAGATAGATTTATAAAGAGTTTAATTTAAATAAAGTTTAAATAATTTAAAATTGTTTTTAATTTTATATATCTATAAGTAATATTCTTAAGATTAGTTAAAATAGATTAATAAACTTCTTAGAGTTATTCCTAACTATTTATATAATATATTTAAGTAATCTAGATTTCTAAAATTTAACTATTTAATAAACTATCTTAATTATATTTATATAAAAAGCTAAAAGATAGTAGAACTTTTTAAATTAGTTATAAAAAATAAGGCTTTCTATTTAAATTTATATTTGATATAAAATAAACTATTTAAACTTAGACCTTTAAATAAATAAGTAAGAAGTAGTAATTAAAATATAAAAATTAACTTAAAGAGGTATAGAAAATTAATTATATCTTTTAAAAAAAGAATTAATATTAAAACTTATTTAAAAAATAGGAAGAATTTATTATATCTATTTATTAGAATACTAAAACTACTAGGAATTATTTAAATAGTAGAATTTTAATTAATAGGAGATCTAGTTAAAATAATTAAAATATTAGGAGGTTAAGTTAATAGCCTAATAGTAAGAAGCTAGATAAATAGTAATATTTAAAATAGTTAAATAATAATAAGTTATATAATAACTAGAGTTTTAGTAGTAGACTTAGAGANTAATTTAAATAATCTTTTTATATTACTAACTTTCTTATCCTTTAACTATAAAAGAATTAGATTTCGAACTAAAATTTCAATTTTAAGCTGAATTACTTATTATATTATTATCTAAAATCTAAATAATATTAAGATATTTTTACAATACCTTATAAGTCTTATTAGAAACTAAAATATAATATCTTTTTGATTTAGATTTATACTAATAATAATAAATAAAAGGTAAATCCTTACTTCTAATACTAATAGTATGGAGATAACTTCTATGAGAAAGAATAAAACTTAAATAGTAAATAGTATAAAAGATAGTTTAAACTAGCTAAATATTACTAATTATCTTTATTTAAAAAAGATAATCTTTATATTTTTTAGTAGTTTTATCTAAATTATCTTTTTTAAATAGAATAGATTTTATAAGAATTCTCTTTATAAAAAACTTCTTATGTAGCTTAATTAATTAATACTTAATATCTTCAAATTAATACTTAAAGTTATTTGTTTTAAATAAAGTTGTTTAATTTCTAATTTATATAGATTTTGCTATAAACTTTAGAATTATTTTAATATACTTCTTAAGAAGTTTAAATAGTTTATTAATATTATCTTTATTATCTTCTTCTTTATTTGTAATAGATTCAAGCTTTTCTTCTTAATCTTTGGTTATAAGGTTACTAGTTAAATTATCTTTTTTATTTTTTAAAGGTAATTTAAAAATAAGAATTTTTCTAAGATAATTATAAGGATATTCTATACTACTAAGAACAATAGATTTCTTTAAAATAACAACTAACTTTTTAATAAAACTATTTAACTTTAATATATTAAAAACTTTAAATAGTAGAAATAGTAGTAAGTATTTTTAAAAATTAGAAAACTTAGTAAAATAGAAATAAATAAAAGTCTTAAGATACAATATTTTAGTTTTATACTAATACTTACTATTTAAACTAAAAGAAGATAGATAAGAACTATTAATTTTAATAATTTATATTTAAATCTTAATAATAATTGAATTATAAATAAAATTACTAACGTTAATAAGAGTATTAATAGTAAGGAGAATAAGGGGAGAATAGTAGTTATTAATAAGGTTATATAAAATAACAAAAATAAAAAAACGTTAAATAAAACAAGCCTTTTAGAAAGACTAAAGAAAAGTATTTTAAATCTAAGAGCTCTTATTATTAATATTTAGATAAAGACGAAGAATAGCTAATATAACTTCAAAATCCGATTTTCTACTACTTTTTAAATTAGGATTAAAAAGTAACCCCTTAAGTTTATTAATAAACTAGGTGAAAATTAGAATAAGTTTATTTAATAAAAAGGTCAGATTAAGATATAATAATAGATTAATTATAATATTATATAATACCTTAGCTTTAATAACTTCTTTTTTAATTTTAACAGATTTATCTTATAGTTAAAATATTAGTAATAATTAATATATATTATTTTACTTAAAATTCGATATATAGGATCTATAGTAATAAATATACTACTTATAAGTATAGGAAGGCGACTATTGAAAATATTAGTATTAATAAAGAGAAAGAAAAATAGTAATAAAAAACAATAAGGGGATTATTCTAGTATATTAAAATAAAATATAATTATTAATTTTAAAAGGAGCTAGCTAAGTATTCCTACTAATACTTATAAAGATAGTTAAAATAGTATATTAAAATAAAATATAATTATTAATTTTAAAAGGAGCTAGCTAAGTATTCCTACTAATACTTATAAAGATAGTTAAATATATAATAAAGCATAATAGGTTTATTATAATAAATAATTTCTTTTATTTAAGTACTTAAAGGATTATTTTGAATACTATTTATCCTATTTTATTTATAATAATATATTACTTAGGATTTAAGGATATCTCTAGTAGCTCTACTACTAAGGGGGTATATAAGAATAAGTATAGTACTAAGGCTGCTATATAGCTATACTAGCTTATATAAGGCCTAATTATTCTATTTATAGATGCTTAAGTATTTTACTCTAGCTTGAATAGATTATATCTTTCAAAAACCTATATTCAGACTATATATTATGTTATTTATTTATTATAGTATTATAGTTTTCAATTTTTATAAATAAATAATAAGGGTAATTCTTTAATAAATAAAATATAGAATCTTTAGGTTGAAAGAAGGTAGACTTATAACTTATTAAAATAAATAAATAGATAGATAAATTAGTAATAAGATTATTATTCTAAATAATTATAAATTTTGGAAAAATAAAATATAATAAAAGTCATGTTCTCAATTTAAAGACTTATTCAAAATATTTATATTAATACTAGTTAAATAGAAGGGAAAATAGTAATTCAATTAATAATATAATTAACTATTTCTAACTATTATTTATAGAGATATTAAAGTTCTTATATAAAAGGTTTATTTCAGAATTCTAACTATACTACTAGAGTCCTAGTTATAACTATAGCGTACAGATTACTATAACTATAGTATATAGGGTATTATAATTATAATATATATATATCCTAATATAACATATAAACTATTATAATTATAATATATAACATATTATAACTATAATATATAGACTAAATTATAGTATATATTATAATATAGTTATAGTATATTAGCTACTATAGCTATAGCGCATAAGGCGCTATAACTACAACGCATCTAGCTTGAACTACTTCTACTACTCTATAAAAGAATAAACCTCTATACTTTTATTTTATTTACTTAAGGACCACTAGGGGTAAAAAGGTAAAAGAAGTATATATTTATAGAGCGATTTGTATACGATTTATTTATATGGAAATATCATAGAGTTTCCTATTACTTCTATTGGAATAATAGAAATAGAAGTTCTTTATCTATTAGAGTAAATCTAATAGTTACTACTTCTTTATGAAATATTTAAAGCTCCCAAAATTAATAAAGATTTTAAACCTTTTATTTTTCTTTATTTCTACCTTTTATACGTATAGTTAAACTAATATTAGAAGGAATTTCTAATTATAAATGAAATGATTGAATTCTATAAAAGTTAAATAAAAAGAATCAAAAACTATTAGATATTCTACTTCAATTTTATTATTTTAGATTAATATACTATTTCAATTCAATTTAGAATAGGTAGGTCTTATTATGATGAGAGCATTAGAATTAAGTATTTATAAGATTAATCCTAAAATAAAGAAGTATTTAGATATAAGAAAGATCTCTTATTAATCTAATTCCTAATTTAAAAATATATCTCTTTGAATGAGATAGTTTAGAGGTTTTATAATAATATAATATTATAATATCAAGACTTTATAATAATTAATAAACTTAAGAAAACTACAAATATTCTTTAGTAATTTGAAGAATACTTAATCAATAATAACTTTCAATTTTTCAAAACTATATAAGAATTCCTTTCTAAGTAATATAATAATTCTAATATACATAATAGAGAGTTTGTATTTCATAAACCTTAATTTTAACTTTATATTAATAGGATAGCTAAAAATTTAATAAACCTTCTCTTTCAATTCTTATTATATATTATTGATATAAAGAAAGATATTATTAATATATATTATGATGACGCTGTCTAAGGATTACTATGAATAACTAATAATACATCATCACAATATAATGAACGTATCAATAACCTCAAAGAAGTATACTATTCATTTATATGAATCTATAATATATTTAGAAATCTATTTCCTTTTAATCTATTTTATTAATTCTCATCTTATAGAATGTAAATATAATATTAGACTTAAAATACTAGTAAGTTATAATAACCTCCTAAAAAGTCTTTAATATAAAGGAAATAACAATGCTTTCTCTATAGTTATATTCAAAGTTCTATAATTTATATGGAAGTTTACCTTTCTACTTAATCCTTATATAAAGAAGACTAAAGTACTAGTAGAAGAGCTACTTATATTAATAAACCTTTTATCCAATAAATCTTCTAAAGTCTTCTTTAGTTTTAGAAGTTCATTCAATAATATATTATAAAAAGGTCTTTACAAGAAGTTAGGTTTTAAGTCTTTATTATTAAGGATTAGTAGAGTATAACAATCTATTTCTGATCAACTAAAGTATAATTAGTATCTTATATTCCAAAAAATAAGGTTGAAGAATTCCTTTAAGATATTAATAGAAATATAATCCTTTAGATCTATATTTATTCCTAAAGTTAATACGTTCTTAATATCTATTATATCAATAAATATAATCTAATAGGGGCTTAATATCGTATTAAATTGAAATATAAAAATAGCTGGAAGCCTTTTACAAAATAAATATAAATCTTCTATATATTACTATTAACTTTTAATGATAAGATACTTAGTCTCTAAATACTGTTAAATACTTATTTAATGATATATCTTTTTATCTATTCTTTCAACTTATCAATAAATAAGAAGTAAAGTTTCTTTATTAGAGAAATATTAATAATAATTCAAGTACTATAATTTATATTAATAAGTATATTAAGAGAATAACCTTTATTCATTCTAATCCAAAGCGTAGTTAACTATTAATTACTTACTTACCTTTTCTCTTATTATATTCCTTATTTTATCACTTTTACCTATATTAGCTCTAAGGTCTAACTTTACTTTATAATTACTCTTTGTTTAAAATCTTATTATTATCAGATAGAAAAGTACTATCTTTCCAAATATGTTTAATATAATTTATAATAATTATAGTTCCTATTATTTGTATATTAGGCTTCTTATACTTTGCTTGTATATAGTCTTTCTAAATATAATCTTTCCTATTATACTTATAATATTAGTAACTATTTCAATAGTTTCTAAAGTAACCCTTAAGAATAGAAAAAGAATTATTAAAATATTAATATTATTATTACTCTTTAATTCTTCCAATTATTATAATACTACTATTACAGAATGGTTTCTGGAGATTATATAAGTACATATAGCTATATAATCAGCCATCTCATTACTATAACAACCTATAAATAGTAGTTATGCGTAGGAGCCTTCTTTTCTTATCTATCTATATTTGTAAAAAATAAAACTACTTTGAGCTATTTATAGTACTAAAAAATAGCTTACCCAACTTAGAAAGATAGTGCTAACTATCTATTACTATTTATCTTATAACAAATAGTAATATAACTAATATATATATTTGAATAAAAAAGCTATAACTACAATTTATTAGATAATAAAGCTATTATAGTAAGAAAGTCTATCATAAGTCATAAGGCTATAGTTAAATCGTATTATTCATACTAAAAATACTATAAGGTAAGAGCTACTTAGTCGTTAAAGAGAGTAGTACTTATTATATATATTATTTTAAAAACCCTTTTTTATTAGTTTAGAGAGATAGGAGTTTATTATTCTTTCTCTTTCCTTAGTTCTTTCTTCTTAAATATATTATTTCTATCTAATTACTAATTAGACTAATTAGATAAGCTAGATTAATATATAGACCTCAGCTTAAAAGTGGGACAATGATAATAATACTATCTTTTATGAATTACAACAAGTACTAAAGCAGTTAATACTATTTCAACCGCAACGGCAATTAACCTTATAGTAATTACTATAATAATTCATATTATTAATACTACCTATTATACATAATAGCTATAGTAGTTATACTACCTTTATTGATAATAGTAGTTATAATTTTATATAATCTATAATATTTAAATAAATATAGAGTAGTAACTATACTTCTATATAAGGCAAGAGTAGTACTAACACTAGTAGTATCCATACCTACCTTCTATATAGTTAGATCTATAACGACAATAATAATACTAACGATAATAATAATAATAATAGCCTAAAACTTTGTTTTACTCAAAAGCATAAAACTCTAAAAACTCTAATAATAATATCTCTAATACTCCTAAAAGTAATATTAAGAAGGTAAGGACTAGTAACTGTAACGCACCTAACAATTATAGTAGTAATAATAATTATAATAATGATAATACTTCTAATAACTTTCATAATTTTATTAATATAAAAATAGCAAGTATTAGTAATAGTAGTAGTTACTTAGAGCATAACAATTTAGACCAAATAGAAAGTAAGACTATAAAAGTATAGCTTCTTTTTTTAACTAGAAGTAATTATTATAGAATAGTTTCTAGGGATTAGATAAATATATATAGCTATATAATTAGCTCTCCTATTACTATTAAAACCTATAAATAGTAGTTATACATAAGAGTCTTCTTTCCTCATATATCTATATTTGTTAAATAAAACTACTTTTAGCCACTTATAATACTAAAAAACGGCTTACCTAACTTAAAAAGATAGTACCAACTACTTATTACTACTTATTTCATAGTAACTACTCTCTATATTATTAGTGATGAGTCTCCTAAAGAATGACTGATAATAAATAGATAACTCTTTTATATATTTAAACTTCTAAATTACATCTTAAACCTTTGATAATTAGAATCTATACTTTATAAATATATTAGTTATAATAAGTAATTTCTTAAAATGAGAAATTAAAATAACTTCTAATAAGAAAATCTTAGGTATATCTTACTAAATGTATCCTCTAATATTAACTAGGACATTCTTAGATACAAATAGAAAAATAGTTAAATACGTATCTTTGCTTTATTAAAGACCTCTATAGTTAAATAATAATATAAAATTAGTTATTTAGATTTAAATATAGTTCATTAGAATAACTTATAGAAGTGTCTAAATTATAAGAACTCTCTAGACTTCTAGTTACATAGAAAGTCTTAACTATTTACTAAAGACTAAAATGTCAATAGGAGTAGATTAAATGTTAATATTTCTAATTATTATTGAAGAAATAATAAGTAATCTTCAATATAGCTTTTATCTACTAAATCTATACTTATTATTCTTTTTACTTATTCAAAAACTTTAAAGGTAAGAGAAATAACTTCTTCTAATAACTAATTATTAGTAGAAATATAATTATATTATTTATCCTAAAGATTAGTATTCTAATAAATATCATTCTAAGAGTTATTAAAGTGTCTTAACATATTCTTAAACTACTTATTATAACAATTACTTAGAAACTACTACTTATTAGAATATTTTATTTTACTTATTGATATATAAACTTATTCATCTTCTAATAAAAAGAGTTTAAAATATGTTATAATTATTATTAAAATAATTTACTTATAACATCACTATATATAGGAATATTCTAAAGGATTTTAATATGTTTTATTATTCTTTATATTAATTAATTGATTACTTGATATATAATACTATATCTTAGAAACCCTACTTAATCATATTATTTATTCAATTAGTAAAAACTATATTCTATTTAATATTATTTATAGATTGTGATAAATAAATAATATGGTATACGGTCTGAATATAGGTTTTTGAAAAGTATGATCTATTTAAGCTAGAGTGAAGTGTTTGAATATATATAAATAGAGCGGTTAGGCTTTATATAAGTTAGTATAGCTATATAGTAGTTTTAGTACTATACTTATTCTTATATACCCTCCTAGTAGTAGAGCTACTAGAGATACCTTTAAATCCTAAGTAATATATTATTATAAATGAAATAGGGTAATTAGTATTTAAAATAATCCTTTAAGTGTTTAAATAAAAGAAATTATTTATTATGATAAACCTATTATACTTTGTTGTGTATCTAACTGTTTTTATAGGTATTAGTAGAAGTATTTAGCTGGTTCTTTCTAAAGTTAATAATTATTTTTTAGTTTGGTATATTAAAATAATCCCCTTATTATTTTTCATTACTATTTTCTTTCTCTTTACTAATACTAATATTTTTAATAGTTACCCTCTCATACTTATAAGTAGTATATTTATTAATATAGATCTTATATATTAAATTTTAAATAAAATAGTATATATCAATTATTACTAATATTTTAACTATAAGACAAACCTACTAAAATTAAAAAAGAAGCTACTAAAGCTGAAATGTTATACAATATTATAGCTAATCTATTATTATATCTTAATCTAACCTTTTTATTAAATAAACTTATTCTAGTTTTTACCTAGTTTATTAATAAGCTTAAGTGGTTACTTTCTAATCCTAACTTAAAAAACAGTAGAAAATCAGACTTCAAAATTATATTAGCCGTCTTTTATCCTTATTTAAATATTAATAATAAGAATTCTTAGATTTGAAATACTCTTTTTTAATCCTTTTAAAAAGCTTATTTTATTTAGTACTTTTTAATTCTTTTTATTTTATATAACCTTATTAATAACTATTATTTTCCCCTTACTTTCCTTACTATGAATATTCTTATTAACTTTAGTAACTTTATTTATAACTAAACTATTATTAAGATTTAAATATAAGTTACTAAAATTAATAGTTTTTATCTATCTTTTTTTAATTTAAATAGTAAGTATTAGTATAAAACTAAAATATTATATCTTAAGGTTTTTATTTATTTTTATTTTATTAAATTCCCTAATTTTAAAAAATACTTACTACTATTTCTACTATTTAAAACTTTTAATATATTAAAATTAAGTAGTTTTATTAAAAAGCTAGTTCTTATTTTAAAGAAATCTACTATTTCTAATAGTTTGAAATATCCCTATAGTTATCTTAGAAAAGTTCCTACTCCTAAGCTACTTTCTAAAGATAAAGAGGATAATTTAGTTAGTAATTTTATAGTTAGAAATTAAGAAGAAAAACTTAGATTTATTATAAATAAAGAAAAAGACAATAAGGATAATATTAATAAGCTCCTTAAACTTCCTAAGAAGTATATTAAAATAGCTTTAAAATTTATAAAGAAATCTATTTAAATTAGAAATTAAAAGATTTTATCTAAAATAAATAATTTTAAATACTAACTTAAAAATACTAAATATTAATTAGTTAAGTTAAATAAGAAGTTTACTATAAAGAGAATTCTTATAAAATCTATTCTATTTAAGAAAGGTAATTTAAATAAAACTACTAAAGAATATAAAAATTGTTTTTTTAGATAAAAATAATTAGTAATATTTAGCTAATTCGAATTATTCTTTATACTATTTACTATTTAAGTTTTATTCTTTCTTTTAGAAGCTATCTTTATATTATTAATATTAGAAGTAAAAATTTACTTTCTATTTACTATTATTAATATAAATCTAAATTAAAAAGATATTATATTCTAATTTCTAATAAAACCTATAAATTTATACTATTAGTATTAGAAGTAAAAATTTACTTTCTATTTACTATTATTAATATAAATCTAGGTTAAAAAAATATTATATTCTAATTTCTAATAAGACTTATAAGGTATTTAAAAAGTATCTTAATTTTATTTAGATCTTAGATAATAATATAATAAGTAATTTAATTTAAATTAAAATCTTAATTCTAAATCTAATTTTTTTATAGTTAAAGAGTAAGAAAGTTAGAAATACTAGGAAGCTATTCTAAGTCACGTTTTATTCTTAATAAAAAAAAGAATTCGAATTAGCTTTCCTTAAGAATAGAAGTATTTCTAATTCTACTATTAGAATTCTAGTTATTATATAACTTACTATTACTTAACTATTTTAAGTATTACTATTTATCTAGTTTCTTATTATTAAGTTACTTACCTAGCTTTTTAATATCATAATTATTTTAATTAAATCTCTTATTAATTAAAGTTTTACTATTTAAATAATTCTTAGTAGTTTTAGTATTCTAATAACTAGATATAGTAGGTTCCTTTTATTTTTTAGATAAACTTTAATATTAACTCTTTTTTTTAGGAGATATAATTAATTTTCTATACTTCCTTAAGTTGGTTTTATATATTAATTACTACTTCTCGCCTATTTATTTAAAGTTTTAAATTTAAATAATTTATTTTAAATTAGATATAAGCTTAAATAGAAAGTCTTATTTTTTATAATTAATTTAAAAAGTTCTATTATTGTTTAGCTTTCTATATAAATATAGTTAAAAATCTTTATTAAATAGTTAAACTTTAGGAATCTAGATTATTTATATATATTATTTAAATAGTTAGGAATAGCTCTAAGAAACTTATTAATTTATTTTAATTAGTTTTAAAAATATTACTTATAGATCTATAAAATTAAGAAGTATTCTAAATTATTTAAATTTCGCTTAAATCAAATTCTTTATAAATCTATCTATTAATATTAAATCTATAAGTATATAAATAACTTTAAAATTATTACTTAAATATTCTTAGTATAACTATATTTATTAAATATCTATATATTATAGTTTAATAAATAGGTACTTATTATTTAAAATTATTAGTCTAATAGTTTAGTAATTATTATAATAGATTTTCTAAATATCTTTAAAGTTAAGCTTAATATCTTAAAATAATCTCTTTAGTACTATAACTTCTTTTGAAATATATTTAAAACTAAGAAGTTCTACTTTAATTATTAATATTATAATAATATTTTATTAAGTAGCTTTCTATTAGATAGATCTTCTAAATAAAGAGATAATATAACTATAACTTAATTTTTAAGTTTTTTTATAGTTTATAAAAGAAGTATCTCTAGTAATTAGGAGTATTTAAAATATCTTATTAATACTTCTTAAATTTCTAAACTATAATACTAGGAATCCTATCCTATAGAAATATTAAATCATATAGTTAATTACGTCTCAGTATACTTAAGAAGGATTTATAAAATATCTTAAGAATTAAGAATGTATAAATAGGATATCTAGTTATATTATAATTAAAATATAAAATATTAAACTAACTTTTATCTAATAAGTATAAATCTCTTTTAATATAATTTAACTAGAGTTTATAGTAAGGAATACTACTAGAAGTAGTATTATTAGAATTAGGTTATATTTAAAATTAAAGTATTTTATAATTTTAGAAATATATATATTATAAACTGAGTAAATCCTTTAATACTTATAATTCCTTATAATTCAAACTCTTAGGAAATACTTAATAAAACCTTATTTCTTAAGTTTATAAGTATAC
>QAPG01001029.1:0-12147 GCA_004366825.1 Colletotrichum spinosum
AACTATTATACTTCTACTTGATATTTCTTTTATTAAAAGAAATAATATTAATATATTAAAAAGTAGATAGATTTATAAAATTAAACCTAATAATTAGAATCTTAGTAGTCTTATATATAAAGCTAGATAGGTTACTTAAGGTTTCAACTAATACTTTAATAGTAATGATTTAGAAACTTTTAGTACTAGTTATAGGTTTAAAACTTATAGATATATATTAATTATATCTATTTATTATAACTAGATTTTAACTTAATATAGT
Source organism: Colletotrichum spinosum (assembly GCA_004366825.1). NCBI lineage: Eukaryota > Fungi > Ascomycota > Sordariomycetes > Glomerellales > Glomerellaceae > Colletotrichum > Colletotrichum spinosum. The sequence continues at coordinate 263 of QAPG01001029.1, forward strand.
ATTACTACTATATTTATTTATATACAAATAGATAAAAAGATATATATTAAGTTACCTACTAGTTATATCTATAATAAAAGCTCTAAAAGTTTAGTTTATAATACTAACTATAAGAATTAGCCTTTTATTTGTTTATTAAATAAGGCATTATATAGATTAAAATAAAACCTAAGATTATAGTATTTATACTTTAAATCTATCTTATATAAGATTAATTTTAAAGTATCTCCTTATAATAAAGAAATATTTATATTTAATATTACTCTTAATAAAAATAAATATTTAGCTATTTTAGTCCATTATATTAATATTATACTATTAGGAACTAATAGTTCTACTACTTTAAAGTATATGTATAATAGTCTTAAAAATATATAAAAACCTAAGATCTAGGAGAGCTTAATATTTCTTTAGGTAATAATTTAATTATTAACCGTAAGAATAAAAGTATTAAAATAGATCAGTTTAAATATACTAATAAGATTCTTACTAAGTTTAATGAAAAAGATATCTATAGTTTTAATATTCTAATAGATAATAAAGCTAAATCCTTTATTAATAAGAATAAAGTTTTTTAAGAAGAGATATTAAGATACTAAAAAGAAGTAAGGGTTTTATTATATTTAGCCTTAAAGACTAGGCTAGATATTACTCTAATTATTACTATTTATTCTTGATTTTCTTCAAATCCTTTTAAAGAATATTTTATTATTCTTAATAAGATGTAGAATTATTTGAAAAAGAATTTCAATTATAGATTAGTTTATAACTATAATAATATTAATCCTTTTAATTTATTTAGATTTATATATTTAGATTAAACTAGAGATATTAATAATAGAAAATCTATTTTAACTCATATATTTTGTTTAAATTTGTATAATATTATAAATTATAATTTAATTGAATAGAAAGAAGTAGCTTTATCTATTTATAAAGTTAAGTATATAGTTCTAGTAGATATTACTAAAGAAACTATTTACTTATATATTAATTATAGTTCTATTGATAAAACTTTAACATTTAGAGTTATTAATAAGCTAATTATTTTTATAAATAATGAATTAGTTAAAAAGCTTATTAAAAATATTGAATTCTATAAAAAAGCTAAGTATATTGATATTTATTATTATTATATTAGAAATCTTATTTGTAATAATTAGATTAATTTCTATTATATCAATATGGATGATAATATTGCTGATTTTTTAATAAAGTTTCTAGGTTGAGTTAAATTTAATAATATTATTAAGAGGATTTTATAGAATAATTTTAATATTTAGCTTTTTTATAAAGGAAATAGTCTTAATAGTCTATTTTCTGAGGATTAATCTTTTCTTTTTAACTATTTAATTAGTTTTAGGCTTTTCTGATTTTTCTTTATTTATTTTGAAGTTTTCTGTTTTAAATCTTTTTAGTTTTAGGTTTTTTAGATTTTAATTTTTAATTTTTTGAAATTTCTCTATTTTTGCTATATAGTTTCTAGAGTTTTTACTGTTTTTAAGTTATAAAAGATTTATTTACTTTATATATTTTAAAGGGGGATATTAGAATTCTAGCTATTTAGCTATTATTTATATTTATCCTAATAACCTATTTTAAGTAAATAAGGGCTTGAGTATTTTTTATTATTCTTATAATTTTATATTTTCTATTTATTATAGGAAATTAATTATTAGAATTAAAATTATATTACTTTAATTATTTATATTCTAAATTAATTAAATTATAATATTAGAATATTTAATAAATAGACTATTTAGTAGCCTAAGTATAATAGAATTAAGAGTTCTATATAACGTAAGGTTAACGTTTCTAAAAATAAACTCTATTTAGATATTAATATTACGAAGTTCCCTACTTCTTGTAGAACTAGAACTTCTTATTATTATTACTATTTATATCAATATTAGTACTATTTTTAGATATTATTCTAAATAAACTATTCTTTAATGATTGAGAGTTGTTAATTCCTCTTGACTTTTTACTGGTTACTTACTACTAGTTCAATAAGTCTAAATTAATATTTATAGCTTATTTTAAATTTATTAATACTATAGTAGGAGGGATACTTTCTACTAATTTAAATTCTAGTATTAATAATTTAAAGCTTACTATAGCGAAGTCTTCTATACTTTATATTTTTACTACTTATTTAGAGCTTCAAATACTAAATCAAGCTCTAAATAGTACTAAAAGAAATAATTAGCTTAAGGCTATTTATATTGAAATTAGCTAGTTAATTAATCGAGGGGTTTTTAAAGTTATTTCTATTAAATAGCTTTATAATAAAAATCCTATAAAAAACCTATAGCTATAAGATAGGTTTTTAAGTATAAACTTAACCTAGATAGAACTATAAGTAAATATAAAACTTGTTTAGTAGCTAAAGGCTTTTAGTAAAAATATAATATAGATTATTTTTAGACTTTTGCTATAAGCTCTAATCTAGTTACTTTTAGAGCTTTTTTAATTATAACTATAGCTAAAAACTAGGAGATCTATTATATTAATATAATTAGAGCTTTTTTATATAGGGATTTAGAAGAAGAAATTTATATTAAAATCTCTTAACTACCTCTTATCGAATGTTTCGAAAAATTTCCTAATCTAAATATTATAAGGTTTAACTTTATTTTAAACTAGGTTTTATTATTATTTAAAGTTCTATATAAACTTAAATAGAGCTCTAGATAGTAGTAAAAGAAAATTTAAAAGATTCTTTAAAATTTAGAATTTTTACTATTAAAATCTAATAAAGCTACTTATTATAATAATAGCCCTAAAGATCCTATTTATTTAGTTACTTATATAAATGATTTTTTAATTTTTAGAAAAAATCTAACTACTATAATTAAATTTAAATCTTCTCTTTAAAAATTTATTAATATAGAAGACTTAGGGGAGATATCATATTTTTTAAAATTAAATATTACTTAAAATCGAACCTAAAAGATTCTATAAGTATCTTAGGCCTACTATATTAAGTAGTTATTATCTAAGAATAATTTAATTATTATAACATCTTCTAAATTCCCTCTTAATCCTAAAATCTTAAAAGATTTATCTCTTACTAAAAAGAATCCTAATTATAGCTTTAAAAAGGATTTATTATAGTAGTATTAGTATTTAGTTGGTAGTTTTATATATACTATAGTTATAACTAGGCTTAATTTAACTTTTTTAGTAATCTTTATCAATAGGTTTTTATATAAGCCTATTAAAAAACTACTAAAAATAATTATAAGTATATTTAGATACCTATTTACTACTACTAATTTAGTATTTACTTATAGAAAGAGCTTTACTATAAATTTAATAGGCTATACTAATTTAGATTAAGCTAGTTATTATAATACTTAAAAATCTACTAAAAGCTATTTATTTACTATAAATAATAGCCCTATTTTATAAAAATCGAAAGAATAGTTTATAGTAGTCTTATCTACTATTAAAATTGAATTTAATAGTTTATAAGAGATTATTAGAGAAACTAAGTAGTTATAAAGCTTACTTATAGAACTAAATATTACTATAAAGCTTCTAACTATTTATACTAATAATAGTAAGGTTTTAGCTCTAGTTTATAACCCTAAGTACTACTAGTATACTAAATATATAGCTATAGACTATTTTTTCACTTAATAAGAAGTTTTATCTAGTAATATAGAAGTTCAATATTTATTAACTTCTAAAATACCTATTAATAGGCTTACCAAACTTCTTCCTAGCTTTAAATTCACTGAATTTCTTAAGCTTATAAACCTTACTAGTACTATAAATACTCAGTAATTTTACTAGAATTTTTAGCCTATTTTTAGTATTATTATTCTATATTATAGTATTAATATTCTAATTAGGGTATATCTTTCTAGGTATTATAGATTGTTATTAGTACTTTAATATTTTGTATAGAATACTATAGAATGGTTACTTATAATACCTTTTGTTTTATAGGATACTTATTTAAGTATTATTTTTATAGGGTACTAGCTATCTACTTTTTCACTTATTTATCTTTTATTATTATAAAGTAAAAGAAGGGGTATTAAAATATTATACTATAAGTATTTACTTTATAGTAGTACTCAACTTACTATTAAATATTCATTAGAATATTCTACCTCATTCTTTTATAGGGTACTTATTAGTAATTAACTTTAGTATTCGTAATTACTAACATAAGCCTGTATTACTTAAATATTCTAATAATTACTAATTAGAATATTCTAAAACTAAATATAGTACTATAAAAGAAAGCTTCTATACCCTCTTTTAGCATATATCTAGATTAACTAATAATAATATTCTTTTATAAAATATAACTATTATTTATTCTTTTATACTATATCTTCTATCCTTAAGAATATTTAGTATATATACTGTTAGAGTTCTAGCTATTTCGCTATTACTCATATTTATCCTAATAACCCATTTTAGGTAAATAAGGGCTTAAGTATTCTTTATTACTCTCATAATTCTATATTTTTTATTTATTGTAGAAAATTAATTATTAGAGTTAAAGTTATACTATTTTAATTATTTATACTCTAAATTGATCAAATTATAATATTAGAATATTTAGTGAACAGACTACTTAGTAGCCTAAGCATAATAGAGCTGAGAGTTCTATATAATATAAAGTTAATTTTTCTAAGAATAAATTCTATTTAAATATTAATACTACGAAGTTCCCTACTTCTTGTGGAATCAGAATTTCCTATTATTATTACTATTTATATTAATATTAATACTATTCTTAGATATTATTCTGAATGACCTATTTTTTAATAATTAAGAGTTGTTAATTCCTTTTAACTTTTTACTAGTTACTTATTATTAGTTTAATAAGTTATAAGTTTAGCTTTATATTAACTTCTTTTTTTATATTATATCCCTATCTATATCTATTATTAATATCGATATCTTTATCTTTATTAATACTTATTTAGGTTATATTAAAGTCTATACTAACTAATTCTAAGCTTTTTACTATTTATCTATTTATATAAAACTTCTCTTAACTATTTTTATAAAGCTCTATAGTTTATTTTTTTATACTTATTTCAACTAATTAACTAACTCTTCTTATTGATTAATTAGTTTAATACTAGATAAATCTATAAGGAGATTATACTAACGGACGTGACTGGAGTGATGCTCTTCGATTATTTATTAATTCTTCTTATTAATTAATTAGTTTAATACTAGATAAATCTATAAAGAGATTATACTAGTTGGAGTAGTAGGCTTACTATTAGGTTAGTAAAAAAAATAGTTAAGTAGTAGAAGCTAAAAATCTCTTATATTTTAGGTCTACTAAAACTTTCTATAAACTAACTCTTAGGTTTATTAAGACTTTTTATAAACTAGCTTTTAGGTTTATTAAGACTTTTATAAATTAGAATCTTAAGTCTACTAAGATTTTTATAAATTAGAATCTTAGGTCTATTACGACTTTTATAAATTAGAGCTTTAGGTCTTCTTAGACTTTTATAAAAAAAGTATTTCTTATGAGATTTAAACTTTAGACTACTATAAGTTATAAGTATATTAATTATTAATTAACTATTGAGCTATACTACTGTTGAATTTTTAAAATAGTAGTCTACTAGAGTTAGTCTCTAAGTATTTTAATCTTACTTTAGGATTTTGATTAATTCTTTATTAAATAACTACTTTACTTTTTTATGTTGTTGTTGAAGAATATAGGTGATTCTAAGTTATATTCTATCTTAAAGTTAAAAAAGACTTAGAATTATGGTATTTAGTCTATTTATATTAAGATTTTGCTTATTAGTAAAATTATTTTTATAGATTTAATCAAGTTTATTTTTTTAATTAATCCTAATGAGTATTATAAAGCTTTTAGTTATATATAGTGAAATTATGAAGATAGTTTTTTAAGAGTTATTGAAAATAATATTAATACTTTTGATATATTTAGTTATTGAAACAAACTCTATAAACTAACTAGTTTTTCTAATAAGTTTCTTATTTATAAAAGGCTCTTTAATACTACTCTTAATAACTTTAAGTTTATAGAAGAATATCTAAATAAAATTAAAGAACTTATTGATAATTTCTCTTATAATAAAGTTAAATTATCTAATTAAATTATTATTAGTTATATTTTAAATAATTTAAATAAAGATTATAAAGATTTTATTACTTTAGTTATTTAGAATCTTAGATCTAATAAGAATTTTTATAAGTTAGATTCCCTACTTTCTAATCTATTAGATAGATTTAGAAGGAAAACTTAGACTTCTTTAATTAATTTTATAATTAAAAAGAATTTTAAAAATAAGATTATTAAGTAGTTTTCTCTTAAGATTATTGAGAAATTCTAGAAGAAATAGAAAGGTACGTTTTATAACTATTATAAAAAAGTAATTAGACTAAAAAGAACTAGTTTAATCTTTATTCTAAAAAGACTTCTAATTAGATAAAGTTTAAAGGTCTTCTTATACCTTTTAAGAAGAAAAAGGATAAAGAAAATAAGACTAATAATTTAAACTTAATTAATATTACTTTAATACTAATTAAAGATATTTCTATTATTAAAGGTCTTATATAATTTAATATAAATACTAAAGAAGAAGAAGAAGATAAAGAAGAAGATATTAAGTTTAAAAATATAATTCTAATCTAACCTTCTCTTGAAAGAATTATTATTAAAGAAGTTCTAAGTATTTTAATCTCTAAGAAGATTTAGTAAAATAGAAGCTCTATTCATTAGTTTGAAACTAGTTTGTTCTTTATTAATATTAGAGTTACTATTTATGTAGTTAAGAATTATTCTCTTTTAATTAATAAAATTAAACCTCTTTTATTTATTAAGTAGGGAAATACTAAAGAGATTACTTTAATTACAAAAAGTAATTTAAAGATTATTCTAAATAATATTAAATATCTTTTAAATAATATTTATTATATACTATAACTAGATATCAATCTATTAAGTTAGTTTAAACTTAATTCTATAGGAATATTATCTATCCTTTTTAATAAACCTATATTATATAATATTAGATAGGATGGAGTCTTACTTATAGAAATTAAAGTTAATAATTTCTATAAGTTTAGAATCTTTATTTAACTTAGGTTAATAGTTCTTAATATTAATATTATTAATATTAATAACTTGAAACTATAATATAATAAAATAGGTTATACTAGTAATATTATTAAGTTAATTAAGGATATAATAAATAATATTAATTATAAGTAATCTAAAGGGAATAAGCTACCTATTTATAAAGTTTATCTTAAAAGTAAGTTTATAAATAAAATTAAGAGAAACTTAAGTTTTTTTAAGACGTTTAAATATTTAAATTATAGTAATTTAAATCTATATAGACCCATTTTACTAGAAACGTTTAGTTACTTTAAATACTTCATCTTATGTATAGATAAATCTAGTAGATTTATCTAGAGAAAGTTATTAAGATCTAGAAACTCTAAAAAGGTTATTTTAGCTTTTAAAGAGTTTATTAATATAACTAATACTAACAATAGTAATAAGAAAATTAAGGAAGTTAATATAGGTAGTAGCTTTAAGTTTTCTAATAATAGAAACAAAGTTATCTATCTTAATAATAGTATTATTTATAATATAAAACTACTTTATACTTATAAGTTTAATAGTTTAATTAAGAAAACTATAAGAAGTATAATTAATAGAATTAGAACCCTTCTTTATAGTTCTAGTTTATTTTTATTCTTTTAGAAGTTAGCTATATTAATTTCTATTTATATTTATAATAGAATACCTCATCTTTCTATTATGCTTAAGACTTTATATAAATTCAAAAATAAAAAGAAGTTTTATATTAATAATATAAAGGTTTGGAGTAATATTTATTACTATAAGGTTAAAAATAAATATTCTAAGAAGTTTAATTTAAAAGTAAAAAAAGGTATTATAGTTACTTTTAGTTATAATACCTATTTAGTTTGGGATTTCTAAGCTTATAATACTATTTAGTCTAGAGATATAAATATTCTTAAAAGTTAATTTAATTCTTAATAAAACGACGAAGTATCTATTATTAATAATACTATTAATACTAAGTCTAGTTAATTTAGTAAAAAGAATAAATCTAATTAATTTAATTCTAATCATTCTTCTTAGAATCTAGTTATTATTAAGTTTAATAGAATGTATAACTCTATTAAAAATACTAATTATTCTCTTCTTCTTAATAGAATTAAGAATAGTAATAGTAATTTAGATCTTTCTCTTAATAAAAAACTAAGTAGCTTATCTATAATTTATCTTAATAGGATTATAGATTTTAAGAACTTTTATAAAGAATCTATTATATCTATAGAAATTCCTTCTTTAAGTTTAGAAGTTAAAAGAAACTATAAATAGTATTTATATAAAGAAAGTATACTCTTTAAAATTAAAAGCTATCCTTCCTTAGTCCTTTATACTAATTATAATTAATATAATTATAATAATAATCTATTTATTAATAAATATAGTAGTTTTTATACTACTAAATATATATTAATAATAGAAAATCTACTTCAGCTTATATATTTTATTTAGACTTTTATAATATTATAAGTTATAAGAGGAACTGATAGCCTACTTTCTACTACGACTATTAGTAGATATATTGCCTCTTAAAATATAACTTTAGCTTCCTTACCCCCCTACTAATTACTATACCTAGCTCCTTATTAATCTAAAGCTAAACCCCTTATAACCATAAATAATTAATAGCTTTAAAAATTTATTAACTTCTTAGGGAGGAACTAATAGCTTGCGTTTTACTATAACTATTAGTAGATATATTGCCTCTTAAAATATAACTTTAGCTTCCTTACCCCCCTACTAATTACTATAGCTAGCTTCTAATTAATCTAAAGCTAAACCCCTTGTAGCTATTATAGCTAGTATACCTATTTTATTTTAATTCTTTCGTAGATAATAAATAACTGATAACTCTTTTTATAATAATCTTACGCCTTTATGCTTTTATAACTATATATAATTCAAATATCTTAAGGTATTTAATTACTACTAACTCTAAGTACTCCTTTTAGATATTTATTATAACCTTAATATCTATAATCTTTATATTCTTATTAACTAAGCCCTACTTACTCTTAAGATAAAACTTTATACTATTAATATAAAAGTTCTCTACTATTAATATAAGCTAATTTATAATCTCTATATTAATATAGTATGACTTGGCTTATTCTTATTAGTAAATAATCTTATAATATTAAGTATAGCTAATATATAAATAATATTTATATAAATATAGATATTTCTAGTATAATTAGATAGCTTTTAAAACCTTTATAATTATATCGTTATAATATTCTAAAGTATCTAGTAACTAGTATTATAATAAGATATTAATATTAAGGTACTATCTAATTAATACTAAGTTTTTGAAATTTTTAGCTTNATAAGATATTAATATTAAGGTACTATCTAATTAATACTAAGTTTTTGAAATTTTTAGCTTAATATAATAATTTATAAGATAGCTAGATAATTTTCTTTTCAATATCTATAAACTACTTGTTAATTATAATATTCAGAATAAATCTATTAAAGTTTAGTTTAATATACTAATAGCTTTAGTTATAATAATTATAACTAGATATCTCTATACTAATCTTATAGTTTTCTTTTTATAAGTAGCTATATAGATTTTAAGGAGATTTTAATTCTATAATAAAAAATATAGAAGAATAATAAGTTATAAAACGCTTGGTTTTTATAGGCGTTTTATTCTATTCTATCTTTGAGAAGTTTAAAAAAATTCTTAACCTTATAATCTTAGTAGTTATTATTAGCTATATATATTAAGCTCTAGTTTTAATAAGGCTCTTTCTAACTACTACTATAAGGCTTTCTATTACTATAAAGTTAAATATTAGAACTAGAGGTATAATTATCTATAATAATAAGTAATTTTATTACTATTTTAACTAGTTATAAGCTAGTATTAGTATTAATACTATTATTAGGTAAGATGTATAGGTTACTATATATATTAAGTGAAAGGTTTAGATATTATTCTAAGTATAGAACAAAAGTAACTAAATATTATAAGTTATAGTTTAGTTAAGTAAAAAATAGTAGTTTTATCTACTTATAAAATTAAGTATATAACTTTAGTAGATATTACTAAAGAAGCTACTTATCTATATAGTAACTATAGTTTTATTTAGAAACCTTTAAGATTTAGAGCTATTAATAAGCTAATTATTTCTTTAGATAATTAATTAGCTAAAAGGTTTATTAAAAATACTAAAATCTATAAAGAAAACTAAGTATACTAATATTTATTATTATTATATGAGAGATGTTATTTAAAATAATAAGATTAGTTTCTATAATATTAATATGAATAATAATATTACTAATTCTTTAATAAAACCTCTAGGCTGAGTTAAATTTAATAATATTATTAAGAACATTTTATAGAATAAATTTAATATTTAGTTTTCTTATAAAAGAAACAGTTTTAATAATCTATTTTCTAAGGATTAATCTTTTCCTTTAAATTATATATTAGTTATAAGTTCTTCTTATCTTTCCTTATTTATTCTTAAGGCTTTTCCTTTAAACTTTTTCAATTTTAGATGTTTCAGGTTTTAATCTTTTAAAATATCTCTATTTTTCTTATATAATTTCTAGAGTCTTTACTATTTCTTAAATTATAAAAGATTTGTTTATCTTATATACCTTAAGGGGAGATATTAGAATTCTAGCTAATTAAGTATTACTTATATTTATCCTAATAATTTATCTTAAATAAATAAAGGCTTAAGTATTCTTTGTTATCTTATAACTCTATATTTTCTATTTATTATGAAACATTAATTATTAGAATTAAGGTTATATAATTTTAATTATTTATACTCTTAATTAATTAAATTATAATATTAGAATATCAAGTAAATAGACTACTTAGTAACCTAAGTATAATAAAGTTAAGAGTTCTATATTATATAAAGATAACCTTTTTGAAATTAAACTCTATTTAGATATTAATACTATATAATTCCCTATTTCCTATAGAATTAGAACTTCCTATTATTATTACTATTTATATTAATATTAATACTATTTTCAGATATTATTCTAAATAACTTATTCTTTTTTAATTGAGAGTTGTTGATTCCTTTTGACCTTTTACTAGTTATCTATTACTAGTTTAATAGTCTTTCAATATTATAAGAACTTTTATTCATGATTAATATAGAAGAAGAGCTAATAGCTCGCTTTCTATTATCACTATTAATTAATATATTACTTACTAAAATATAACGTTAACCTTACTATCTCCTATTTACAATTATAATTAGCTTTTAGCTAATTTAAAACTAAACCCCTTATAGCTATAGCTAGTATATTTACTTCATACTAATCTTTTTATTAATAAATAACTAATAACTTCTTCTATAATAACCTTATGCCCTTATACCTTTATGTCTTTATATCTATATATAATTCGAATATCCTAAGATATTTAATCATTACTAATTATAAATATTCTATTCAACTAAGCTCTGAATATCCCTAATATGAGACTTTATACTACTAATAAAAACGTTCTTTACTATTAATATAGATTAATTTATAATCTATATATAAATATAATAAGACTTAGCTTATTCTTATTAATAAGCAATCTTAATATATTAAATATAGACAATATATAAATAATATTTATATAGATATAGATACTTCTAATATAATTTAATAACTTCTAAAGCTCTTATAATTATATTATTATTATATTCTAAAATGTCTAGTAATTAGTATTATAATAATATATTAATATTAAAATATTATCTAATTAATATCTAATCTCTGAAACTTTTAGCTTATAATAATGATTTAT
>QAPG01001030.1:0-11741 GCA_004366825.1 Colletotrichum spinosum
GAACTAGAAGTATAATTATCTATAATAATAAGTAATTTCATTATTATTTTAACTAGTTATAAACTAGTATTAATATGAATACTATTATAAGGTAAAATTTATAGTTAAATCTATATATAAAGTGAAAAGCTTAGATACCATTCCAGATACAAAGCAAAAGTAACCAAATTATTATATTATTATTATATTATTATTATTATATTATAATAATAATAATTATTAAAAAATTACCATTAGTATTATTTATACTAAAATTAAGTTAATTAATATTATATTTTATATAGAAATAATTATTAAATTATTTAAACTTAAAAAGTATTTTAATTTAATTCTTTTTAGTATTTATTAAAAATTAATTATATATAATTTACTATAGAAAAAAAATAAAAAAAATAGATTAGTTATTAGTTAAATCTTAGTCACCCTTAGATAGACCTAGTCTGACTTTAGTCAAGACTTTAACTAGACTAAGGTGATTTTAGTTAGAGTTCTAACTAGACTAACCTGACTTAAGTCAAGGCCTTGACTAGACTAAACTTGACTAATTCCCAACCCTGGGTGAGACCACGAATCTGTTCCGGACATCGTCTCTCTTCATCTGTATCCCGTCGGTATTGGCACGCCAGCCAAGGCCGACGACAGCGGGGGCCAAAGTTGCCGCGGCGCGTCGCGGCTTACCTTGCCGCGCTTACCTTGCCGCCTTGAATCTTCTGCGGTCTTGGCAGGACAAAGCCAGGAGTCCGGAGGGAAAGAAGTCTCAGAATGCCGTCATTCGTGTGAGCTTGTCGCACCAGTGCACTGACAGCTGTCCTGGTGAGGAGACTGTCAGTCGGCGTTCTTCTTTGTTCGCACGCTACCTGCCGAGTTGCTATTCCAATCACCTATTTCGCAAAAGAAATGGCAAGCCTAAAGCCATGGCGATGATCGACCGTGTAGTAGTGCTCTGAGTAGGAACTTGAAGACAACGACGATGACAAACCAAAATGACAGGAACAGAGAAGAAACGGTGACCTGCAATGTGTATTATGTAAGAATGGCATAATCAAGTGACGGACGAGGGGCTGAATGACCACGTCCTGCTAGTATGTTGGCCTGTGATCAACAATTGTGAAGCTGGTAGCCCTATCCGTACTTGCACGCCACACAGCTCTCGAGCAGTGAACCCCTCCCTGCGCGGTATCTAGCGTATCATTTACAGCATCTCGTGAGAGTATAGGCTCGTGATCGGTTGTGTACCATGGATATATGTCTTCTGCTCCGCAACAACCCACAAATGCTCTCTGGGCTGCCGCTGTACTTACAACCGAGTGTCACATGGAAAAGTTTGCATGCCACTTCCAGCAGCAGCACACGACAGCGGTAGTGGTTTTCTGTCATTCGAGAAAATCTATGCTTGAGGCCGAAAATACAACTGGTCCGATATCTCTACCATAAGAGCGACCTACAACTCGCATCATCAATCACATCCACGGCGGTTGGGCCTCCTCATAATCGTCAGATTTTTCCCCACCCGAACGACCCTGCTGGTCAGCATTGGTTCGAGGAGACGGCGGAACGTTCTCGTCCCCTTGAGGGACAGGCATGGACATCTGGGACCGCATGCTCTCGCCCCACTGAGGGACCGGCATCTGCGAGCGACCAAAGGTTCCGGTTGTCGTCTGCTGACCGCTGTGGTCACGGTTGGTGATGGAAATGTCGGATGTGGCCCCGAGGTTTTCCATCATCAGAGACCACAACCCAGTGTCCGGGGGTCGGGACGAGGCTTCATCCCATGAGCGGAAATACGACCCCGGGGGCATGGCGTTCCGCATGTAAAGTTGGTACTCGGGCGAGAGGGAGGAAGCCGCATGCTGAAAGCGAGGGGCTGGAAACATGGATTCCGCGATTGACCTTTCGTCGACTTCCTCGGTTCGCTGCTGCTGGTTGCGGCCACGAAGACGCCCCGAAAGAAAGGTTCCGATATCCATGAGGCTTGAGCTTTCGGCGAGCGCGTCAAGATCTGGGACCATGCCGGGCGTCTTGAACTGTGGGCTTCTGGGATGTTCGACGATTGGGAAACCCAACTCAATAAAAATCTTCTCCAACTCCGTAGCCTTGGAAAACACATCTCGTGAGGAGTCCAGAAACTCAGTTATGCACTTGGCCAGGTTGACTCCGTATTGCTTGGTGAGGTCATCGCTCGAGATAGGGCGTAATTTACTCGCAATGACTCCACCTTCTAAGCGTCCGAGAAACCTCCCCAGTACTTGCTGCTTCTTCAACTTGGGGATGGCCTCGAACGAAGAGTAGCGCCTGTCCTCGTGGAGGGGCCCGAAAGCCTCGATGAGCCAGTCTTTGAATTCCGTCTCGTTGTCGAACTCCGGCCCCGTGTAGTCTTGGTCTTCTGCCGACCACTCGCGATCAGGGGACGGAAACCATCCGACGAAGAACTGCATTGCAGTGACGCTGAAGCGCTCGGCAGGGTGAGGCGGATGAGGGAGGAGCTCGAGAATGTGCTCGCCATACCCAGACTCTCTTCCTTGCTTGGTCTTGATCCAGACTTGACTGAGGGTGTAGTCTAGGAGAACAGCACGTGCCCTGTCGGCATTTTCTTCGCCATTGATCAGTGTGACAAACACATTGCGGGGGTCGAAATCATGGTGCTCGACGCCGACGTGCAAGTGCTTGACAATTCCATCGAGGGCGTATCCGATAATCTCCTGGCGGAACTCCTTGTCGAAGCCCTGCCATTTGCGGGCTCCTCGTATGCCAAAATCTAACTTTCCAGGCGGTGCGACCAGATATCCGTCTGCGTTGCGTGTGCAGATTTCATCGAGGGAAAAGCCGTCTATGAACTCTGTGAGAACCAGACCAACGCATCTGTACTTGGGTCTGCCTGCATCATCCTCGCCCACTTTGAATCTTGTGGCCCAGGTTCCATAGTACTGAGGCGCCAGGTGAGGATATCCCGTCAAGCCCTTCTTGAACAGGTGCGACAAAGCGCCAGCCTCCCTACTGAGGTTTCCGTCGGCCTGTTCGCTGTTGCTGTAGGGAGCGCCATCGTCTCCGGGATAGAATTCGGGGTCGAAGATTTTGGCAGAAACACACCCCTTGGAGGGAAGAGCGCAGTGCTCTCCCGCAGACGCAGAGGTGTCGCGGGCAGGTGTCTTCACGATGCTGCAGAGCAGGATCTGGGCTCTTCGTCCGTCGCCAGCGCTGGTCCAGTCCTCAATCAGAATAGTAGCCTGTTCGTTTCTACACTCTCTGTATGGATTGAAGCCTCTAAGCCAGCCGGGCGGAAGATTGGGAGGTGGCGGGTTTTCGGGGTACTGGGTGAGCCCATGAGGTTCAGCAGCTCTGTACGGAAGGAGGTCCAGCTTCATGAGCCCTCCCTCGCGATACAGATTGAGTGCTGCATTAAGTGATGCAGACATTTTGTTGAATATTCAACTCGCAAAAGATGACGAGATGATAGGAAATTTTGCAATATCCGGCGGATGACTGTGCGGTACACTCGTAAATGAGAGCGATCCAAGAAGAGGTATGGGTAGAAGGGAGATTGGATTCAATTACTACCGTGTGGCTTTTTTTTCGTTTTCTGTGGTTTCTCTCGGCATCGGAGATGGCTGCTGAGTGGTTACACACAGAAAAGAACCCCAACGGCCAAACCTTTTTAGCTCTGTTTGCTTTGTCACACATCAGACTACTCTACCCAGCTGGCATCAGCCAAATCTGCTCCACTCAATTGAAGGCAACAACACAACTTTCCTGTTGTTTTGGAAGCTCATGGACACATCACGTTTCCCGTTTTTTTTTTCCTTGGCTTTATTCTGATGTATGGGAGTGCTCTTCTGGTTTCCAAGAAATTGTTGCATGACAACTGTGTATCCTTTCATTCTCAATATGGCCCACCATTGCTTGTTCATTATGGTCTTGCTGGCTTGATGGCAACTGCATCTATCCGTCCCCTGTGGTGGTGATGCTTTGACGAGACTTTACTCTAAACCACTTTACCCACACTTCTTCAAGTGGCAAACAGACATGGCACAACTATGGAGCTTAGGAAGGCGAAGAGAATTAAAAAGAGTATTGCACCAACATAGTGTAACTTAGGATGAGGCCTGGTTTGAACGGGGAAATGGATTGTTTACTGGTCAGTAGACAGAATTGACAGCTAGTCGTCTCTTTTATTTTGTAGGTGATCTTATCTTGTTTGATTAAAATTTCTTCTTACCAGTGCACAGCCTGCCTGAGCCTGAGTTGTGCAACCTCGTGTGCATTTAAGTAACATGGAAGGATGGCTGTAGTGATCCGCAACACCAAGAGTAGCTGTCAAAGCAGATCAGAGTGGGATATTCTCTGCAAGTCTCTGATCTGCCTACAGTGAAGCTGTTTGCTTTGGAAGTGCAAACAACACAACACCCTCAACTGCTCCTTCCCGTTTTGCACTTCTTATGCCTTCCCCATTCTACTGCTGCTGAGCTCAATCATCTGTTTTTCTCTACTTCCTCTTACTTATCCTGTTTTCTTTTCTTCAACTGAGTCTCCCTCCCTCCCTCTCTATCCATCTATGTCCCTCATTCTCTCAGTCTCTTCAGACCTCTTTCTATCAGTCTCTCTCAGACCCACAACTCAGCCTCGTCTGACTCCCGTTTACCATGGATATCGACAACCCGACGTTCGATCACTTTCTTCAGCCGGAGGCCGTCCCATCGTACAAGGCAGTTATCACCAATACCATGAGCAAGGCGAGTTTTCATGCGATGAACATCCAGCTGCCAAAAACCATTTGCCTCTTCGACGGAGCAGATATGGCCCAGCGCGGAACCTCTCTCGCACGCGGTTTTAAAGATGAGGCAGTATACGAGGTGAACGAAGTACGCCGAAACCCGGCAAACACTTGCCATCATGTCCTGACCGAGACGGACGGGATTCTGGTTCGGGCTCGCCACACTGAGCCAGCTATTGACGAATTGCTACGGGCTACAACGACGTCTAAATTCGACATGGAGTGGCAGGTGGCGGCGGAGTTCGCCGAGACCGGTGGTGGGATTGAACCCATCACCAGACATACGCACACGGCGGAAGAGGCAAGGGTTCCCATTAAGCAGAAGAAGGAAAGAGTCGCACACGTGAGAGTCCCAGCGCAAGTTGCTGGACGAAAGACAAGACACCGGGAAGCATTACACGGAGACGGAGAGAAGAACGAGCAACCTTGGATTAGCGGAAGGGTCGACATGATTAGCTGCTTGGGCAAGAAAGGCACAACGCCGCAGCTGTACAAGGGGGCCCCATCTAAGACCACTCGCCCAATTGTCTGTGTCGAAGCAAAAAGACACGGCATGCTGCAACGAGCGAAGACGAGGATTGCGGCCTGGGCGAAGAAGCCAGTAGAAGAGTGGCTTTACCAGGTTGGAGGTGTAGACTGTGGCGCAATTACCGGGCCGATCGACCCCAACACTCTCAGACTGTTTCAGCAGGGTGCCTTCTACGCCATAATCTATCGGACAAAATACATCGAGTTGCAGGATCATGCCGAAAGCATCTTGCTGGAATTCACGGGTCTGAAAATCAGATCCGACGTCGTAGCTTCCGAGTTATGGCGAGAGGGGCTCGGTGAGACGATGACGGTTACCGTCCTCACCGGAGCTGAAGTACAGCCTGGCACTTTCGGCTTTCGGTGTATGGCCAGGGAGAACACCCCCCTGGATACCTTGCAGATGGTGATGGAAACGACGGAAGGGGATGACAGCTCGGGCGACGACGGTCATAAGCGGCAGAAGCGGGAGGGATAGTCGGCAGCAGCGACAGTACCAGAACAGAGACGAGGAATACAGGTGATAGAAAGAGGTGACAGGGGTAGAGGCGACATTCGAGAGTCTCAGATGATAGATTTAAAAGAATGGGTTATCACGGACGTTGATCGTGACCTGGTGTCTGCCCAAGGGCGCAGTCCCCAAGAAATTAGTCGTCTCTCAATGTAATATCTACTAGGCAGGTCTTTATCCTTCTCACTCACTGCTACTTTTGTTGCCACGTATTATCAACGCTTTCCATCATCGTTGTTGTCGTCGTCGTGTCGTCGGTCGCCGTCCAGGATAGAAAATGGACGACAGTTCGCCAGCACGTGCGGTCACACTACATAGGTACTTGATAAGGTACGTACTGGGCACAGTAGGGATGCCTGTGGATGTTTAGGTACTGCCATGACGCTTTGCTGTGTACCGTTGTGTACCGTTGGACGCTCGGCATCCCCACCACAGTGAGTGCATGTACCTTGTGGGTATTTTGTGCATATGACGGTACTTATGCGCAACGTACAGGGCCCGGATACTGTGTATACATGCAAGTACGACGAGTACAGAGAGATAGCTTACCTAATGTGGGTCAGGAGTATACTTGTATGGTAATCGTAGGCGCCCCTTCCGTCTGTTTCTAAACTTAGAAGCGTCAAAACACGACCTGATCGACCCTGACCGCAACATACTGGGAGGTTCAGCATCCAGTCGTGATACGACGACGGGTGTCTTCTCTCGCTTGCTGAGTAAGGTACATGAGGTGTGGTGGATAGCCCGCAACGGGAGGGTATCCGCCTGTCGCCGTTATTCTATTACTGATGCCGGCGCGGTGGTCAAGTCGAACCCCAGCCGACCCCAGCTCTTACCCTATCTACGATTACTCCCGAAGCCCACGTCCGTATAGGATGCGACGTAGTGGGGCTGGTAGTAGCGACAGCATGACAGCAGCTGTTGATGAACGGGGATGTGCTAGCCGACTGGCTTGACGAATGATGGCCGTGAGAGGGGGGACGGCCAGAGAGGGTTCCGTCGACGTTGACAAGTTTCTCGCCTTGGGACGCTGCTGCCTACGGTCTCCCGCTGGGTTTCGGGGACTTGTCTACTCTTGCTTCCTTCTTTTCGGGTTCTCCAGCTTGCAATACGAGCTGTCGACCCTGGACTGAACACCGGTGGCTGGCCATGACAGGCGAGTGAGCAACCTCCTCCAGGCTTTGGGCTGGAATAGCTTCACCTACGTCACCCGATAACCCCGGCCCCGTGTTGCAGCGAGCGCCGCGCGCCAGAAGAGCTGTTGATGCTGTTGATTGGCAGAGTACACAACACTCTGGCTTCCAGGCGCGCTGAGGCGAGCGGGGCGGGCAGCTTCTTGGCACTTCTACACATTTGCAATCAATCGATAACGCGATGGGGTCTGCGTGAACATGGGACCAAAAGGGCGGAGCGACCTGGAAGCAAGAAGGCCCCCAAAAAGGTGCTTCATAGGGCTGAGTTGAGTTGACTTGGCTTGGGATGGCCGACGTCACCAAACGGCACCCCTCCCGGCTGCTTTACTCAGTACACGCCTAGTTATCTCAGCTTACGGCAGCAGCGGGAGCAGCGACAGCATCCCATGTGACGCAATAGCTCGCTGTCAACCGAGGAGAGACTCGTGTCTGCGAGGACCTCTGGCTGGCTGGTCATCTGAATTGGTACTGGCGCCGGGGCAAAGCGATGGTGTCTGCATGCCGCGAACCGCATGATAATTACTGCATACCACGTGCATATGTGGCCCATGGCTATGGCTACGTCTCTGGGAGAGAGAGGGACACGAAAGCTGGTGGCTTCATGACTGGTGAGGCAAGGTAAAGTGGGAACATCGTGTCGGGAAAGGTCTCATCAAAATTACCCCTTTCGGTAAACAGTGTGCATACAGTACGAAACACTCGACTGATTTGCATCTTTCTAGCCGATAGACGACCAGAAACCACTACCTGTATCCGCACACGAGAAGACTACTCAATTCACCACTTGGATTTGGAATGGCCTTAGCCCAGCCCACCAATCCAGGAACATGACGAAGCACGACAACTCAAATTCAGCTGCATGCCCGCCAGCCCCATCGGCCCAGATATTGCTTGCTGGGCCTAGCTGACACACCAATACCCTCATGGCGTTGGAAGTGCCCGAGAGTCTTTCCTCTTCGCTACTGCAAAGTACTGCGTAGTGAGCGCAAGCACGGGTGGTACCATCTCCAGTGCATACTGCGTACGGCGGGTAGTTCCAGTGGTTGGGTGGGCTTCAGGGCAACGTCTCGTCTCTTGTCGCCCACCACATCAACCCATAACCGCCTCTCCATCAGTTCTTGGTTCCGGGCTTTCAAATTATCCCTGGCAACGGTCTCTCTATTTCGCTACTCCTGATCTCAAATCCCGTGGCGTGGCGGGACGTGGCGTGGCGTGGCGGGGAGGCTCCATCCCCGATCTCCTTCACTCACGCACGCTTACTCACGGGAGATGGTCTATGATCTAACCTGCGAGGCCTTACTATTCAATACCTTACCATCCCTCGGGGCTTGGCTCTCTCCTCCGAATAGATGCTTGCTCCATCCGAATCGGGACTTCATCGTTGCTTCTCGATCTATCCGACGCCTACTCCGGTTGTATGGCTCGTGTAGTCGGCACTCGTGAAGGGCAGAGTGAGCGAGCGGGAGACCCGAGAAAAGAATCTGCCAACTTGCGCGGGCCGCATCTCCATGTTCCATTCCTTCCCCTACTCTTCTACTCTCTCGTATAAGAAAGGGAAAGCTGGCGTCGGGCCCCGAGGTACACCTCCCAGTAAATCTTTCGGATCTCCTCATCATGTCCAGCCATCAACTGCGGAGAACAGCCCGAACCGAAGAGATTGACGTGGACGGAGCATCGCCAACTAAAAATTTCACGACGCGGAAAGCCGTTGCTCGCTGCGGAGTTCCACCCACGCAAAAAGCGGAGAGCCGCCACCGCTTCCGCTTCCGCACCGCACCGGTCCGGCCACAACCACGCCGTCTGCACGCCGCAGCTCGAGCAAGCAAGTCATCCTTCCGAGGGGTGAAACGACGCTGGTGACTTGTTGTTTGACCGGGACGAGGGAGCCAAGGCGCCGGGGACTGCTATACACTACAGAAATCAGGCCAGAAGCCATCGTTCTGTCGTGCTCTGTTTCACTGCTCTGCCAGTGTTGCTCTGCTCGTCGCGAAACCGCTCTTTTTGTCCAATCTGTTGGCAGTGGCATACGACTGGTTTCTCCAACGACTAGGACTCGGACTGGACATTCCGCACGCCAGACCCGTCTTACACGGTGCAATCGCATCTTCGGGACCAACGGCTCCGGCAGGAAACCAGGACGCACACACCCACGCGTACAATCGTGCTGGAACCTCCTGTGGGCTGTCTCCCCTTTTCTTCTTTGACGTCCTCGCCATCATGTCCGGTCAGCCAAGCTCCTCCTCGCCTCTCATATCGACCAGGCGCCGCGCCTGCACCGCCTGTCAGCAGGCGAAGCGACGCTGCGATCAACGGCTGCCCAGGTGCGGTAGATGCTCTCAAAAGGGCTTTGAGGACTGCAACTACCCGTCTCTAGAAGCTGCGGTCGCCGCAGCAGACTTCAACTTTTTCACCGACGTTCTCAGCGGCTCTGCTGTCACCCCAGACTCTTTGCACAACATGATGCCTGTATCAGTCGTCCCTGACGCGGAAAACTCGTGGTCCATGTTCTATGGCAACCCGACCCTCGCGGCGGCAGCAACCGTGCCATCGCCGTCGCCGACACTGCTATTGCCGTCCATGAGCGAGTACATATCACGGGACGCCATCATCTACTGCAGCGAGCAGTTTCGAACCCTTCCGCGGCGCTGGGTGAGCCGGAACGGCATCGCCCCCTTCATCCACCCTGCCCTCTACCTTCCCACCACCAACGGGGCTGACGGCCTGCCACCCGTACTACAGGATTGCTTCTGCGCGTGCGCGGCGTACGCAGCAAAGAACGACGAAAACGCGGCCCTGGTTCTAGGTGTCATCGAGGCCAAGGCCACCGCCCTGGTGTACGTCCCCGAACAGGCGACGTGGACACTACCGCAACAGGTTTCTGCGCTACAAGCGCTGGTAATGTACCAAATTATGCGGTGGTTCGATGGCGACATCCGCCAGCGCGTGCTCGCAGACTCGATCGAGCCCGTCCTCGCTGCGTGGACGTCAGCGCTGCAGGCACGCGTAGGCAGCGCCGTTTTCTCGATGGAAGAAGCCGTATTCCCCGACCGGCACGCTGCACCACCACCACCGCAGTCATCGGAGTCCTCGTCGGCATACCACACCGAACAGGGCCTATCACCAGACCAATCAAGGTCGACCACGCCAGGAGCCGGTGGGAGGGTTACGAAAGAAGAGTCGAAGGCTGTGTGGCGGCGATGGTTGATGGCCGAGTCGATACGGAGGGTGCTCATCACGGCCCACCTCGTCCGCGCGGTGTACTCGGCGGCGAAGCAAGGCGGAGGACACGGCAAGCTCGGGGGTCAGGGGGCGGGAGGGCCAGCGGGAGGCGCTAATCATCACAATCATCCACATCACCACGCACTCGCACTCGCGGATATGGGGTTCACGGCGCAGTCGAGACTGTGGGCCGCCACAACGGCGGAGAGGTGGGACCGGTCGAGGGAGGGGGATACGCCATGGTGGGTTGGGCGGATGGACTTTTCGGGCTTGCTTGCGGTTGCGGACCCGAGGGACGTTGACGAGTTCACGCTCTTACTGGGAGTTGCTTTTCGGGGAAAAAATGCCATTGAGGACTGGACAAACCACGGACCGAGTGGGATGTGACAGGGCCTCGGCGAGAGCGAGGAGGTTAGAGTCATTGACGTTTGCATCAGTCATTGGCGTTTCGGGATCACAACATCAAAGTCACATGTGGGGGGTGTCTGGCTATTTCTGCGGCAGAAGAAGGATTTTGCGTCATGATGGGAATTTCCCATCTACTTACTGTAAGCGGGTTCACGTCATATAAACATCATTCGCATGCAAAAAAACAGGGTTATAGATGGTCGAAAAGGGACTTGGCGCAGCTCATAGACAACTTGCTCGTTTCACAGTCGACAGCCAAAGCAGGTACGTTATAGACATAAATGGATGGGAGAAGCTACTTCATCTGGTGTGTGATTCACGAGGTATTAGTGAATCAATAGAGTATAATCGATACCAAGAGGGTGAACCATAGTGTTTCCATATTGCTTGACGAGGTACCCTATGGCTGTGAGAGGTTGCACATACTATCAGGAATAACGCGCTCGAGGAGTAGAGTTTATACTAGATAAACCTTAGGCGCTAGTACTATTTCTATAGGTTTCACCCTATTTAAACTACTTAAAATAGAACTTTATATAGTATATATAGCTATATTTAGTTATATATAATATATACTAGATTTTACCTCTTAATTATATATAATAATTAAGAATCTTATAATACTAAAGAACTACTAAACTAAAAATATATATTATAATAGTTAAATATATTTTAAATATTAAAATATTTATTAAAAATGCTTTTTTTTAATCTTTAAAGAAGCTAACTAATAATTTACTTAATATAATACCTTTTAAATAGAAATTAAAACTTTTAACTTATAAAACTATTTTAACCTTAAAGTAACTATTTAATAAAATCTCTTTTTAAAACTTCTTTAAAAGCTACTTTTAAATAACTTTTTAAAAACTAAGAAATACTAATAAGTTTTTAAAATATCTAAATTAGATATTCTTATAAGTTTTATTATTATAAAAGTAGAATATAAAGAAGATTAATAATTTTTAATAAATATTATTCTAGAAGTTTATATAAAAAATATTATCAATCTTATTAAGAAAGATTTAATAGTTTATATAATTTTCTATAATTTTTATACTTTAAAAATTTGAAAATATTTAAATAAATATTTAAATTAATCCTATATAATAAA
>QAPG01001031.1:0-11777 GCA_004366825.1 Colletotrichum spinosum
CTCCCTCCCACCCCCTTCCGCCCAGAGTCCCCACTTCCCATCTCTTCTTGAAGTTGTGGCTTTTTGTCTGGTATTTTTTTTTGTGGTTTAATTTGTATACTCTTCGTTTCTGCTTCGTCGAACCCTGAAGACCAACCACCCTGCACGACAGACAACTCACACTCGGACTGCGACGGCTGGTGGGTTTCCCTTCACTCCGCAAACTTGTGCTGTGAAGCGGCGGAAGAGAAAGGCAGGGAATCCGGTATGCAAACGGGGGCGTAGGCTACTCTCCTCGAGTGCCTCCGGCCCAAGATGGGCTCCATTCTCGAACTCCTCGGCAAGTCCGACAACCTCTCGGACCCGAAGCCGGCCCTGAACGAGCGGTCGGCCGTCCTCGGCATGACGATATCTTTCCTGGCGGCGGCGTGGATCTGCGGACTGATGCGGCTGTATGTGCGCTTCTTCATCGCGAGGTGTCCCGGGTGGGATGATTTGTTCGTGGTGTTGGTCATGGTGAGTCGGTTCTCGTGCCAGGCGCGGCGAGACGAGGCGAGGCGCGTCTGACCCTTTCGCAGCTGTCCAGCCTGTTCCTCTCTATAGCGACGTGTTTGTGTACGAACTACGGGCTGGGGCAGCACTTCATCACGCTCGGGTTGAAGGGCATGTCGCAGTTTATCAAGGTATATGCTGAGCTTCCGACTCTCACACGCATATACGCATGTACACGCGCTGACCGGTATCTCTAGAGCTTCTACCTCTGCAACGGAGCCTACCCCATGGCCACCGCCCTCATCAAGCTCGCTCTGCTGTTCCAGTACCTCCGCATGTTCGAGCCGGGGTCCAAGTCGCGCCTCATCACCATCGTCGTCATCGTCATCACCGCGCTCTGGGGCATCGCGTACACCTTTCTCGCCTTCGTGCCCTGTTTCCCCGTGTACGCCTTCTGGGACCTCACGTACCAGACGGACGCCCGCTGGGCTTTCGGATCCCACGATCCCGTCATCTTTGCGCGCTCGTTCGAGAGCCACGTGGGGATCAACGTGGCGCTGGACATCATCGTCTTTGCCATTCCGCTCAACCTGTTCCTGCAGCACGGGCTGAGGACCAAGTCGCGTTTGGGTCTGCTGGCCCTCTTCACAATGGGTGTGCTGTAAGTGGTCTTCTTCTCTTGTCATGGAAACCGCACCGCACCGCACCCGTACTGACGACCCGAGCAGCGTAAACGTCCTCGGCATCTTCCGTCTCATCGGCATCTCCCACAGCAGGGCCGGGACGTACCCGACCCTCGACCCCAGCTGGTACGGCTGCGTGCCCATCGTCCTCGCCACGGTCGAAGTCAACCTGGCCACGATATGTGCGTCGCTGCCCGTCTTCTGGCCCGCGCTGCAGAGCAACCTGGGCAAGATCTTCATCACCAAGGAGGTCGAGATCACGTCCGAGATCCGGCGCTTCAGCGGCGACGAGGAGGCCACGGCCGAGCTGTGCGACTTTTCGCCGCAGCAGCAGCAGCACCAGCAGCAGCAGCAGCACCAGCAGAAGCAGAAGCAGGCGGTGCAGGACGCCTCGGCGAGGTGGTACACGGACACGCTCAGCCTGTCGAGGGGCACCAAGATCGAGGTGGAATCGGGCGGGCACGGCCACCGGCCCGGCGAGAAGCTGTTTGTCTCGGAGGGGTTCAGGAGGATAGCGGACGACCAGGAGTCTCAGGACAACCTCGTCCGTCCCGCTACGTGAAGCGAATCAAAAAAATGATTGATACCAGTTTCTTGTTCGTCTCTTCACGTCCCAATTCAGTTACATGATCAGGGCATAACATGGCGAAACGCTTGACGATGACGAATTTGGTCCCCCCCCTTAGAGCGAAGGGTCTGGACGATGAGACAATCGTCTGTAAACCACCAACTTGCGTGTCTCACTCGCCCCATCTCGGACAGAGTTACGTCTGTATTGGGCTTTGATTCAAGCCTTTGTCGTCCGGTCATGTCAGGTTCGATTGCCGTCTTCGGCCAGGTGAATCGCGCCATAGCCGATGGGGTCGTTTCTTCGGCTGAAGGAGCGAAACTCTATGCGGTGATGTTGACCGGGTGGCTGAAATGGATCTTTGTTCCGAAATAATGTTTGCATCGCCATCGGAAATCATCCCTGGTGATGTTGTTGTAGAGAAAAGCAGCGGCTAGCCTTGACTGTAGATCTCTTCGTTCCATCGGCATCTACAGACTCTCATACTCCAACGTCGCGTATCACCAACTACATTATATCGACATTACTGAGAACGAGGTGCCCAAACTCCACCGACTAGGGCATAAACGACAGTGCGTTTGGCCGAGTCCACCCAGCATTTCTCACTCGCGGTGCGACCTGGATCTGAACCCAGCGAGGATCAATCAAAGTCCGTCACTGGTACTCGTAGCAGAATGGCCCTCCGCGGATATCCATGACCTCGCTGACCAGCATATCCTTGCCGAAACCCGGGTAGCTGAGCGGGTGCTGCAAGGTCATGTTCTCGTAGGGAACGGTCCCGAAAAAGTCGAACGGGAAGGCAAACATGGCATCCGGGCCGCCAATGGCCGTCTTGCGCGCAGGCCAGTCTGGGGAAGACGCGCCGGGTTAACATCTCGGCTCACGAGTCAGGGTCTCTGCGGACGTGCTCCGACCAAAAGTCCAAGTGTGTGATGATGGAACTCTAAGCGTCGTGTTTCGGGAGCGGTTCGTGGGAAGTTCCCTCACCTCTGCGTTGCCAGTCATTCCAGATCTTGTCCAGGGAGCCATGGATGAAGTAGAAGAGCGGATCGCCGGGGGACGAGTACATGTCGGCGTTCTGGGATGAATCAGCAACTGTCGGTCAACTGGGGGAGAGTTTTCTGGTGGCGACGCGGACCTCTCCGACCTGGCCGCCTATGCCCAGGTGCATTCCCGCATGGAGCGTGATATCCTCGACTTGGAAACTGTAGCCCTGGACGTGGAGGTTGAAGGCGTCGTAGGTTTCCGACGACAGGGCCCGCTCGACGACTTCGTCCGAGAGAGCGCCGGCAGCGAGGGTCGGACTGAAGTCTCGACGGAGGCAGTGCGGTTGGTGTTCCAGCGAGGCGCCTGGCTGGTCAGCTCGGTTTCTTTTCGTCGTCGTCGCGCGCTTCATGTCGACCGTAGATGGTATACATAGAACCACTGGAGGAGTGTGGACAGCTTACCGAGGCCCATGGGGACGGTGAGGTTCGCAAAGGGACCGCTTCGCACACAACCTGGGCGGGCGCAATCAGCAAATCGGGTACATGTCCCAGCGTCGACGACAAAAAGCTTCACGAACCGCCGCCTGTTCGGCCTGGTATCTCCGTCGGCGTTTTGCTGGGGAACTCTTGCTCGTTGCTGAGATCTTCCACGTAGGGCCCGTTGCCGCCAAAACCGTACACGTCGTCAAAGACGGGGGCGTCCATGAAGGTTTCGAGCGTGTTGTCGAGGCTAAAGTCCCAGTACGGGAGCGACCCCTCGTAGGAACACTTGGACCGTAACTCAGACTCGAAGAGGAATAGCATCCAGCGGTGCCACCTATACCAGGGGTGTCAGGTCACGGTTCACGACAACGACGAGTGGCGTGAGGCGTACGGCAGAAAGGGTCCCTGGTGAAGAGGTATTTGTCAGTAACTTTCCGCATACATTGCCAACTCGGCGAAACTATTCAAGTTTACATACGTTGAAGTGTACTTGTTCAGTCACGGTAATGTGCAGACCCTGGAAGTCATCGTAACGCGATCTCGCCCCGGGCCACAAGTCCCGCCTCTCGGCCGGCAGCTCCATGAGACACTTGACGGCGCCGATGTAGTCCAGCCTCTGCTCCGGCGACAGTTGCCTCCGTTCGTGCCGGATGGCTGGGTTCCTGCAACATGCGGGCTGCGAGTGGTTGGAGGGGGCAGCGACGGCGCCGTGCAAGCTGATCGATCCGAGAACGACGGCAACCAAGGGTGTGGATGGCCTCATGGTGGTTTTGGAAGATGGGCAGGATGGCTGCAGAAAGTCACACAACGCGATACCTTTCCCTTGTTTGAAGTTGCTCAAACTCAGAGGTAGACTGACTTCTCACTTCCGACGCGTCCCTCGGACTACATATATACAACGACTGGTGAGAACTGCAGAGAACCTATTGGCTCGGTTTGCCCAGGCGTCTGGAATCTCGGCTGCGAGAAGCTGCAGCTCATAGCATTGCCGTTGGGACCAATATTTTGACGGTCAACTGGGGATTTGCCTCCCTACCAACGGTTTATCTAGTCTGGCTGCCCGTTGGCTGCGTAGCGTAGCGCGTTGAATCCCAGCTGAAGAACTGGACCGCGTGTCGTATCACAAGCCCCCTGCCGGTCACTTACCGGGTCTGGTATAATCAGACTGCGAAGTGGATGTTCTTTGCAAACCTGCCGCCTCTGATGCCTGTCGCTCGACGGACCTCACCCTGGGTCTTGGGTGATTTCCCAGACCCCTGGGGGGCCGAGTCTGCCCGCGGGCAGAGAAATGAGCAGCATCTCAGATAAACCTCTCTGCGGACTCGCCACTGCGGGTTAGATTGCGGTTTCGACAAACTCACTCCGTCACCGCTCTTTCACGATTCGACTGTTGCGCGAGGTAAGGATGCTGGGACTTCCTCATTCAGCAGTTGCTTCGTCCACGGAGAAGTCTATTCACAGCAGAAAGAGAAATCTTTGAATTCCGCGGGCTTGCGGAATCAATCCTCTTGCATTGTGCCGAGCGCGGCGTTGGAAAAAGGTAGCGCCCCTGTCCCTGCAGATGGCTCCATTCGGGCCACCAAAGAGCCCCGTACGTAGGACGTGCTTCGATGGTGAGTCGGTCGACCTGATCCTGTGGGGAAGAATGGAGCTCTTCATCTCAATGGGCAGACAAACGACATGGTTCGGGGCCGAGGCGGATGGCGTACGAAAAGGACAGCATCGGTGAATTGTGGTTCCATCGTAGCTCTAAGAATCATCATGAAATCCAGTTGAGCCGCCGTTCAGCGAGCAGGTGGCAGTCGTCGATGAGCAAAAAGCAGCCAAACGAGGCTTGGATGAGATTGAAGAGTCATGTTGGCCGTAGTATTGATGGAGTGTCTGTGACATAGCTTGGAACAACTAAACTGGAAAGCACCAGATGACTGACAAGATATCCGTGTGTGTCTCAAGTATTTGCTCTGTATGCAAATCTGCCAGAGAAACGATGACTCTCAGCTGATGGCAAATTTATGTTGCACATCAGGGAAAAAAATCGAAAGAACATGTTTCTGGACTAACGGCTGGTACTAGCCTTTTCATTGCCTCAGGTCGTATTAAGTTGTCAAAAGATCTCACAAATAGTGAAACCTGAGTTGACATTGTCCATATGGAGCTCGTCTTCTCTTTTACGTCCCAGACGAGCTTGATTTGCACACGTCGGCCTCACATTTCACAACGACTGAAGAAAACGACTTTGTCGGCCATTTCACCGACTCACCGGGCTATGCTGGTGGTAAGACGCTTCATCTAAACACTGCGCCCATCATCAGAACCACATTGGTTGTGTCAACGAGGCTCTATGTCCGCGTGTTCATGGCGAAGGCATCGGGCTGGGATGACTTATTGGCTTTCCTCGCGTTTGTAAGGCGCCGCCCATCCCCAGACGGGCCACTGAACTGAAAAGAAGAAGGGGGCCATCGTGGCTTTGTCTGCCTTGGATATCCGACGTGAGTACACACTTGAATTTCTGTAGCATTACTTCGCTGGTGAGAATATCAGTCGTGCAGTGTGGCAGCGGCGCCCATGCCAAATACGTATCAAATGAGGACCTTGCAGTTTGGTTCGAGGTAGGTTATCGATCGTGTGGCTCCAGTCCTAGTTCACCTCGACACTGACACTCCCGACTCCATGCAGTCCATTGTTACCCAAGTCCTCATCTACTTCATTGGCAGAGGTCTGATGAGGCTCTCCATCGTTGCCTTTCTGCCTCGCCTTAGTCAAGATAGTGAGTCTTCTCATCCGCGTCCACGCATTTCTCGTTGGAATCCATTCTCATTTGAAACAACAGAGACATACCTCATTCTTGTCTACATCACGGGGTTCTTTGTGGTTGCGCAGACGATTGGTTGCTTCCTCTACCGACTCACCGAGTGTAGTCCGATAGCGTAAGTTCTCTCTTGATATCTCATCATGAGCCTAGCTGATATTTTCGATCGTGGAGAGATATCTGGAAGCCACCATTTACTCCAGGTCTGCACTGCGTACCTGCCGAGTCCGAGAACACCATGATGGTGGCGCATCAGGCCATTGGCATCATCCTGGACCTTGCCCTGATGGGATTACCAATCTGGGTTATTCATACCAAAATGCTCTTCTCGAAAAGAGCATTTCAGGTGATTCTTGTGTTCAGCGTGGGGGTCTTTGTCATCGTAACCGGATGTATCCGGTTGGTCATGATGAAGACTTGACGCTTCCTGGCTGATCCGTAAGTCTAACGCGCGAGCATGCCACAATTTAAAAAAAAAAGCTAACAGTATCACTTGACAGAACTTACAACATGACTACCGTCGGAGTATGGACTGATCTTGAAGGCCATATCGGTCTGTGGGTTGCCTCCTTTCCAGCACTTCAGCCACTCGTTCGAGCGGTTTCATTCAAGCTGGGTTTTGGCAGCAAAGTACAGAGCTATGGGAGAGATGGCAACTCAAACACTGCCAATGTGAGGGTAGTTTCGAGCGGGGCGCCGTGGTTGATCCCGAGCCGGAACAAAAGAGACTGCATGCGAAAAGCCAGCGACGTCGACGACACCGATAGCCACAGTGAGAGTCGAATCATCACAGGGAACAGCCGGAACATGGAGATGGGTCCCATCGATAGTCGGGTGTCGGGAATTCATAAGCAAGTGGAATTCGACGTGAGGGTCGACGAAGCCGAGCACCACGACGGCAGGCCAGCCTACAGTTCTGGCCAGGGGTCCAAAAGCTGGGTTGCTGTTTGAAGTGTAGGGCAGTCAGCAACCGACTTGTGCTTTTAGCAATGCCATGGAAATAAGATTGGGGGATTGTTCGTACCCTTTGCACGAGACGCTTTTTTGGCCGAGTTACATTATGAAATTACTTGATCGTACATATGTACATGTGAGTCGGCTTTACCCGCTAAAGTGACGACTCAACTGAGCTGACCGGCAGCCTTTCGGAGATGAAATACCTCCTTTGCGCCGCCTCTTATAGGAAGCTCAGTCAGCGATAGCCAACTGCCACGCTTCAATGGTCACAAGAGCCTTCTCCCTGTCTACGACGGTCGTACCGACGACCGTGATGTCGTTGACCCAAAAGTAATTCTCCGCACCAGTCTCGAATGTCATGTACAAAAGTCCACGGCCTTGCGGAGCCGGACCGTAGGCAGTGACGAAGATGTTGGCCTGGTCATTTGTTTGGAACTGGAAGTATGTGATGGCAGTGAAGCCACCCCTAGCATCCAGGAGACCCCAGTCTGCTCCGACGGGGAGAATCAGACCTGAGAATCATCGAGTTAGCTGGTCCAGCCTGGAAAAGACTATGGTACACAGAGGAGAGGGACTCACCAGTTAACTTGGGCCCTTCAAAGGAGCCTCCTGTGATTGGGTCGGAGAACCTGTTGCCTCTGGGACCGACTCCGAAGCTTACGGACGGCCCAAGTGTCATTTTCAATTCGAAGAGAAGCTGGGCGTCAGGCGCCACGGGACCGCCGCCCTTGTGCGTGGGGCTGGCCGCGGCCAGTGTGCTCGGCGACGACAAAAGGCCAAAGGTGGCGAGACTGAAAACGGTCGAAAGAAGCATTGTGAAATGTTGGACGAGGCCGGCTCTGAAGTGAAAGATGACAAGTGAATGGAGCTATCAGCTAAATGTTGAAATACAGCAATAGTAGCGCATCTGTCAAGTGGATTCAAGCGCTCATCGTCAGCCTGTCAAGTTTTATACCAGGGAAGACCAGCAGGCAGGAGATTGCACGCGAGAGACATCATGACCACGTCTAGGCGTTGCTTTCGGCAGCCTTTGCTGAATAGAATTAGGGTGCTAAATATCGCCGATGCGACGGCAAACTTAGAGGTCGGCAGCCGCTGCGCAAATGGGACGAACATGTCGAGTTTCTGTCCACTTGCCGCTGTCAACAACTCGGCGACTGAGCTAGGGCCTGTCAAATGCCAGAATCCAAGTCGATGGGATGGAATAGCGCCGTGGGTGAAGATCGACTTTCTAGAATTCGCCCAGCCCGGCTCGCGGAGGGCGTTGTTTGTTTCTACGGGGAGCAAATCACACTGGCGATGTGAATCGTCATTGGTCATGAGGTCGGATGAACGTCATGGGTGACGGCGTTTGGGTAAAATGGACGACGTTGGATCTGCTGTCATGGCTCCGGATCGTGGGTTACCCGCGGTTGGGCGCCCATGGCCTCGGATTCTCTCCGCATGTCAAAGCACTTTGTGCTCACATTATCTCGCATGTACTTGATCGACTGCGTCCCCACGAATGATGATTGCAAATTGAGAAGGCTATCGGGCAAACGCCGGTCAAAGCATCAAACCTTTTCGCCTCACGAGCTCTGTCTGTCGGTAGGCTCCCGAAGAGATCCAGCCGACTGTGCACAACCACATCGCATCAAACACAATAGTCCGCGATCCCTAGGACGACATTGGACCAGGAACAAATATCCTAATTTGACGAAGCACTGCTTAAAGTTACGTGCTCTACGTCAAAGGGACCTCGAAACCTAACCATCGTTCTCGTCGTCGTCCTTCTTCTCCCCGCCTCCCCCTTTCTTACCACCCGGCTTCTTGTCGTCGTCATCATCGCCGCCGCCATCCTTGAACGCGTTCGGCGTCACCGCAACCGCGCGATTCGATCTGGCAACGGGCTGTCCCGCGGCACCAGCTACAGCCGCAAACCGCGCAGACTTTGCACTTCCCAGCCTCGCCGTGAACGGCCCAAAACCTCTTTCGTGGAACCCCAGCCTCGCGCCAGGGTTCGTCGGGTTCTGGACAGCCTTCTCGGACAGAGCCCATCCCATCACGGCGCTGGCGTTTGTCGCTTCCGGACCAAGACCCAACGCCGCGTCGAGACAGTTCTCGCACAGGAAGGTATAGGTGAGAGCGGTCGCGTTGACAGATACGCCCTCGGTGATGGGCCGTACTGCGAATGCTCCCTTGACTTCGGGCGGGTTGTCTTCGTTTGTGCCCTGGCGGAAGGTCGCCATGACGCCTCCCCGTCCGTCGGGCCACACGGCGAGGAAGAAGTTTCCCTCCATGTCGCCCGTTAAGCCCACGGCGCCCCAGCCCGCGCCGTTGACCAGCGGGAAGGAAATCTGTCCAATATAGGACCCCGAGGCTTGCTCGGGGAGGGCCATGCCGAACGCAAAGGACGTGCGGGCGCCGAAGAAGCGCTCCATTCTTAGACCCGTAGCCTGGTCGACAAAGGGCGCGCTTTGCTGCGCCGGAGAGGAGGTCGGTTTTTTATCCGCAGTGACGAGACATATGAGGTAAAGTAGAAGAGAAGGAAGGATGACGAGTCTCGTTGTCAAAGGAGTAGATCTGGCCATGGCTTGGGTTGACAAGGAGTGACTACAGCAATCGGCGGCCCGCGCCCGGCGATACAAGGTAAAAGCGGAGGCACGTTGGTAGCTGAAGCTCTACACGGAAGTCATATGGACGGGTCGTCTGCCTCTTTTCAATTATCTGGTAAATAGCCTACCGCCCTCCCAGCTCTGCCAAGGCGCTGTCAACATGTGACAGGAGGGTTTGATTCAAGCCAAAGGATGCAGTAGTGAGGCCACGTTTGAGCCAAGGTCAGGATACCTCCCAACGTTATAGCCCAGCTGAAGCCTCCACCAGCTGACGCGAGGTTATAGAGCTCTTTGTTTCCGTGTTGATCCGGGGATATACTAAATATAAACCGCATCTGCTGTGGCAGGTTTTAGCGATGGATGTCACGTCAAGTTGTTTGACAGCCCAGTCGTTTCGAGTTGCCCAGGGTAGGGCCGGTGATGTGCGGCCGGGAAAGGCGGCCGGAGATGGAGTGTTTCTTGTGCAGATAGATGCGGGAATCGGTTCCTCGGCATCAAACAGTCGGGCGACTTCCGAAGCCATCTTTTGTCAAGAGCTTGACTTGACGCCACGATACGATGGCTTCGCGATGCGCCAGTCTGTGTCGGGGTTTCCAGATCAGAGGATGTAGGTCGTGCAGTCCAAGTTGCGAGACGTGAAGGTTTTAGTCAAATGGACTTATGATCACTGAGACTATTTGGTTCCAACGGTTGCTCATCCAAGACTCACCCCGGCAATCCCAACTGTGCCTTGCCGAGATAGAGCTCAAGACTGGAACGGCTCAGACGAATGGCGAGTCAGAGGAGAGATTGGACAAGCTTTGAAGGTCGCGGCGACTTGTCAGGCGCAGTGGCCACGACCAGTGAGTGCGGCTACCTGTTGGGAGACCTTTGAAGACTTTTTGTGCCTGAAGATCAGTCGAGTCTATATCAGCAGCTGGAGAGATTACTGTCTGTTGTGTGACTATTACTCCCATTCGTCGTCAAACGTCAACCTCTTCGGCCTTCAACGAAAGCGGCTAAGAGTAACTCCGCTCGGTGTAGGTACCCGGCGCGGGCTGGGTAATGTGACGGCGCGTCATCCGGTCAGAATCAGAATAAGATAAAAATAAAGCTCTTGCGCTTCAATCGACGTCAGGCCACTAGGGCTGTCCAATGGGAAGACGCCTCGTTGAACCGACGGTAAAGAAGAACGGCGTCAACTGGTCGCTGACTTGGAGGGAACAGGGTGTCTTGTAGTTCGTCTTCAGACCCCAAATGTCCCATCGGCTGAACTTCCCCTCTTTGAATCTGGGTCACCCCGTTCATCTGATCGACTTGGGAGTCGGGGGTAATGGGTTCGGCAAGCTCGAGTCTTCCTGCTACTTGCTCTTGCGATCAATAAAACCGCCAGTATTGTGACAGGCTTGGCACGGAGCCACGGCAATCACTGGACTACCCCCGAGAGGCGTTGGCCTAAATTGGGATGTAGGCGATCTGCCGACCAAACTGAGCTGTCTCACTATTTACTACCCAGACTGAATGCTCTGTGTAGTGGCATATCTCATGCAGATATTTGGGATCTCTGCTCCTCTTCGCAAAATGATCTTGTTGGTTAATCCGGAGGGTAACGCACGCCGTACGTGATCTTGCCGTACGGGTGCAAACTGGTGTTCTGGTTATTTGTTGTTGTTCTTGTTACATTACGTGGCACGTAGTACCACGTAAGGCTCTAGATCTATAGCATGGTAATTACTTACTAATTACTATATGTATAATTATAGCTAGCGCTAGGTACCTAGTACTTATTATTAGTAAGGCGTAGAAAGTATACTATTATATATATAGTAATATGTATGGTTACTATATACCTTATAGTATAGTATAACTAATACTAATAATTTTTTCTTTTTGCTATATATTTTAGTATCTATTTATTTATATAAAAAACAATACTTTTAGCAATCTATATTTTTTACTTTAATAATATTTAAATACTTATTTATTTATTCTATTTAAGTTACTTATCTTTCTATTTAAATAGTTATATAATTCAAATTAATAAATTGCTTAAAAGTATAATTTAATATACTTTTTATAAAAGTATTAGTAATATTATTATTTCTATTAATCTAGTATATTTTATAGAACTTATAATACTCATATAACTATTTTAATACTATAATATCAATTATAAAGTATTCTTCTTTAGTAATACTAAGTTTTATAAAATACTTATAAAATAAATATAAATTAGTATATATAATA
>QAPG01001032.1:0-11810 GCA_004366825.1 Colletotrichum spinosum
TATAATATTACCTAACCTATTAGTATCTTATTACTAACTATTTAGTATTAATAGAGTTCATAGTCCTATTTATCTTACTATTTATAAAAATAAGAATAGTTAGAAAAACTATAAACCTATATATAAATACTTATATCTCCTATGTTATATTAATTTGCTAATATAGTATTATTAGAGTTCCTATAGTCTTTTAGTTTCTATTATAATATCTCTAGTTTTTAAAATTAAGACTTTAAGTCTTTCTATTTCCTTTTTTAAACTTAAGTATAATTAGTAAAAATACATAAAAACTTCTTTTTTATTCTATTTAAATCTAAATATATGTAAGTTTTAATATCATACTAACTACTTAATATAATACTATATAAATAACTGATATTCTTTTTATTCTACTTCTTCAAACTTCTACTTATATAACTTCTTCTATATTTCTAAATTAATATATTATTAGTAGGTAAACATAATAAAATTAGGTTAGATAGAATTATCCTCTAGGTTAACCTTATAATTTCTCTATTCTATTTAAAATTAAGATATTAGTTTTATAAATACCTATTAGATCTAGTAATTAATTATACTATTTAGTTAGATTTAATAGTTACTTTTAATAATTATAATCTAATTATTAACTCATTTAACTATAGATTCTTCTTCTATTATTCTAGAGTTATATAAAAATAGTTTTTCCTAATCTTTAAGTAGTCTAAATACTACTAATTATTTAGTTAGTTATTAGAAAAAAGCTATAGTTTACTCCTTATAAGTTTCTTACTACTTCTATATCTATTCTTAATATATTACTATTTAAAACTATATAGTTTTAAATACTTTACTTATAATACTTATTAGATTTTATCTAAATAAGAATAATAACTATAATAATACTTAAGATTACTTATTAAATCTAAGTATTAATTATTAAAAACTTAGTAATTATTTAGATTTAAAAAGTATAATAGAAGTCATTCTACTTCTTCTTCTTATATTAAGAAGTAGGTATTTTCTTCTTTAAGATATATCTTATATATAATTATCTAATAAGTATCTCTTTTTAACTTCTTCAGTATATTATTAGTAAAAACTCATATTAATACCAATTTTTAATTTATTTTAAGTAGTATATAAGACCTATTTCTTTTTAGGAGTATCTTCTTCTAAAGTTACTATTTTATTATTATTATTTTTTTACTTGTCTAATTCCTAGTAATAGTATAATATAATACTAGTAGTCTTATTATATACTTCTATTAAATTAAATATTAATTATTAAAATTTATTAAGGCTTATATTAAATCGATACTTATAAAGTAGGTATTCTCTATTAAAATAATTACTACTTAATATCTTTACTTATACTAATTACTTAAAAGATTAAATAGAAGTAATAGAATTATAAGAATATAGCTAAAAGCTTTAACTAAAAAAAGTTTAAATATATAAATAGGATTTATATTACTATATAGACTATTGCTTAAAGGATCTAAGTTGTAATCCTTTAGCTAAAAATTCTTTCTAATACCTTAATAGCTATAGCTAGTTAGTTACTAAGTATACTGTATAATCCTATTAGTATATCCTTATATTATTTAAGAAGTATATAAAGCTTATAGTATTAGTAAGGTAAAATATAAGATTACTATATAAAACGTAAGAATNAAATACTATTTATAGTATTTTTATAGTTTTTAGTATAATTAAAAGGATTTATATAACTAGAAGCGATTTTATACTAATTTTATATTTTATATTATTTTAGTATTTTATACTACTTTTGTATTTTATACTACTTTTATATTTTATACTAGTTTTAATATTTTATATATTTTAACTATAAAAAAAGTATTATTAGTATTAGGTTAAATATAGTATTAAAGTAGATAAAATTATAGTAATAAATAATTAAGTAGTCGACTTATTTATTTAAGCTAATAAGAATAGAAAGATTATTATATATATTTATCCCTATATTATATAGTATATATATATATATATACCATAATTTAAATATAGATGTTATAAATAGAGATAACTAGTTATATACTATTTATACAATTGATTGATTACGATATTTACTAGTTATAAACTAATAGTTATATTTTAAAGTTATTCTAGACCAAATTTTAGAATAAAAATATATATAGTAAATATTATATATATGTAAGATTAATAATAAAGTATTTATTATTAAAATATATTACTAAGAAATATAGAATAGTAATATTATAATTTAAAAAGATATGTTTTATAAATATAGAATTAGTAATAGAAATTATTATCTAGATTTGTAATATTATATGAATCGTGATAGCCATAGAAATATAATATGATAATATAAGTAAACCTTTAAAGGAAAACCTTATAGTAATTAGTTTAATTACTATAAACTGTAAAAATAGATATATTAATTCTAAGAAATGTATATAAATCTCTTAAAACTTTATTTATTATTATTGGATAGTATTAGTTAAATTAGAAAGTTTTCAAATCATAAAGTTTTCTAAAGTTATTTTCAAAATTATCTTTTCAGATACAAGAATAGATAGATAGTCTATGAGATATATAATAATTGAAAGTCTTTTAGAAAGTAATATTTAAAGATAAATATAAAGTTTAAAAATAATTAGTATTTTATTAATTTTAAAATAAGTTCAGTCTTTATATTTTCAAAAGTGTCAATTGTAATATTATATTAAGACTTATCTTATCTCTATATAGTCTTTTTCAGATAAAGGAATTTTAAATCTATTTTAAAATTATCAATATAGGAAGTAATTAGGAGAAATATTATTATCTATAGAGAAATAAAATAGATATTTATAGTTCTTTATTCAAGAAGACTATTATCATAAAACTAATAATCTTCTTATAGAAATAGCATTATATTAATTCTATAAGAACTTTAGTTATATTAGCATTTATAAGATTGATAATACTTTTAATAAAGTAGGCTGAATAATAACTATTAGTAAGATTAAAATAATTATAGTAAATTATTATTAAGATTAAAAGAATAGTCAAATACTATATTAATTTGAATTGAAACCTAAAAATAACCTTCAGGCTAATATAGAAATTATTCTTAGTATAATACATTACTTTCATAATAATTTTATATTATATATAGTTAATATAATATATTATATATTCAGCCATCGACCTAATAGATAGCTTCATATAACCCTTAATATAAATTCTCTATAATAAAAAGAACCCAGTAATATACTATAATCTATATATATCTCTACAGGTAAATGTAGTAAAAAGGACCTAGTAGTATAGTAATTAGTTAAAACCTAGCCCTAACTTAAAAATCATATAAATATATAGGTAATATAAGGTGATAGAATAGTAACTAAACATATAAACTTACTAGTATAAACTACGTAATAGTTCTAGTAGTAGCTTTAGAGTATTAGACTTACTATAATAGTACTTATAATGTTAACTTATACTAGGTAGAATACTATTAATATACTTTGATATTACTAGCCTTATAGATAAAAGAGAGTAATAAACTATTATAAACCAGCTTTCTCTTTATCTTATGATAATACTAATAATAATAATGATAATAGTAATAATAATAAGAAGAATAATAATAAGAAGAACATAGACTACCCCTTGCTACTACTTGTTACTATATTTGACCCTTATAACCTTAATCTAAATATTAATCTTATTAAAATTATTAATAACTATAAAGACTATGCCTATTTTTATAAAAGTCTAAATAAGTTAGTATCATATAAGGGTAACTTTACTACTTTCTCTAGGCTTTTTAAAGTAATTATAGCTAAGTTTAGCCCTAAAATATTACTAGTCGATAAAACTATTAATATAGCTAAGAAGTATAAGATTAAAATAATAACAAGAAATCTAGTATTTAAAAGTAGGATGTTTAGTAATAATTCTAAATACTGTAAATATATATTAAAAGTAGCATATTAAGTATCTAAAAAGGTATATATATTAAAATCTACTTATTACTTATAATTACTAGCTAATAGTTAGAAAGGCTAAGATAATCTAAAGTTAGAGATATTGTATTATATATTATTGATATAATATTATTGTAATCTCAAGACCTAAAGTAACTATAGCTGTAGCGGTTAGTATAAGGTAGGTTGGGGTATAGGTCTTAGCCGGGTGCCAAATATTCTCTATATAAAACAAAAGGCTTATATAGTTGATATATTAATAATATTTATAGTTATAAAGCTCTTAAGGAATATGTCTATAGAAAATGTATAATATATATTAGAGATATATTAGACTAATATATATTAGAATTCTCTAAATAGAATTATTATTAATATATAATATAACTTTATAATTGAAGAATACAAGAGAAATATTATTAATATGAGTAGTAAAGTTAAGACTCTATTAATTAAAGTTTATAATATTATTAGTAAAACTATATAGTATTATATTCTTTTTTTAAAAGGTCATAAGATTATATAATAAAATTAAATGAGGTTATCTGAAGAGGCTTTAGGTATTATATAGAAAGTATATAAGGAAGTAAAATAGTTTATATTGAAATGACTAAAATATGGGAAATAAAGGATATTTAAAGTTTTAAAATATTATTTTAAGATTAAGACTTAGCTTATAGTTTAATTTTATAAGTCTTATAGTTGTATATGTTCTATTATAAATTATATATAATAAAGCTTTAAAAATATTAAGAAAGGAAATATCTTGTAATATAAATTAAATATTAAATAATACTAATAGTTTTAATAGCTTTATATTAGAAGGGGCTAATAGCTTGCTTTGTACGACGACTATTAGTAGATATATTGCCTCC
Source organism: Colletotrichum spinosum (assembly GCA_004366825.1). NCBI lineage: Eukaryota > Fungi > Ascomycota > Sordariomycetes > Glomerellales > Glomerellaceae > Colletotrichum > Colletotrichum spinosum. The sequence continues at coordinate 4,814 of QAPG01001032.1, forward strand.
TAAAGTCTAACTTTAACCTTCCTACCACCTTACTAATTACTATAGCTAGCCCCTGGTTAATCTAAAGTTAAACTCTTTATACTTATAATAGCTAATATATCTACTCTACATCAACCTTTTTAATAATAAATAACTAATAACTTCTTTTATAATAATCTTATACTTTTACGCCTTTATACTTTTATACTCTTACGCCTTTATAGCTGTATATAATTCAAATATCTTGAGGTATTTAATTACTACTAAATATAGGCATTCTATTTCAATATTTATTACAACCTTAATATCTATAACCTCAATATCCTTCTTAAGTTTTACTTATTCCTAAGATGAAACTTCATACTATTAATACAAAAATCTTCTATTATTAGTATAAACTAATTTATAACTTCTATATAAATATAATAAGACTTAGCCTACTCTTATTAGTAAATAACTTTCATATATTTAAGATAGTTAATATATAAATAATACTTATATAATTATTAATTTCCTTAATATTGCTAGATAGCTTTTAAAGCTTCTGGGATTATATTACTATGATATTTTAAAATATTTAGTAATTAGTATTATGATAGTATATTGATATTAGGGTATTATTTGATTAATATTTAGTTTATAATGTTAGTAGTTTAATATAGTAAGTTTTAACTTAATTAGATAGTATATTTTAAGTATCTATAGGCTACTTATTCATTATAATACTTAGGATAAATTTATTAAAACTTATTCTAATAAAGTCATAATTTTAATTATAATACTTATAATTAGATATCTCTATATTTATTATATAGGACTCCTTTTATAAATAGTTATATAAATTTCAAAGAGATTTTAATTCTATTATAAAAGATATAGAAAAGTAACAGATTATAAAATGCCCAGGTTTTAACGCTCTATTTTATTCTATTCTTAAGAGGTTTAAAAAGGTTTTCAATTTTATAACTTTAGTAGTTACTTTTAGCTATATATATTAAGCTTTAGCCTTAATACAATTCTTTCTAATTATTATTATCAAGTCTTCTATTACTATAGGGTTAAATATTAGAACTAGAAGTATAATTGTTTATGATAATAGGTAATTTCATTACTATTTTAATTCGCTCTAAGTTAGTATTAGTATAAATGCTATTATTATGTAAAATGTATAGTTAAATCTATATATAAGATAAATAGCTAAGATTTCATTTCAGATATAAAGCAAGAGTAATTAAATAGCTTCATATTAATACTATTTATTTATAAGATATATTAATATTGTAATATATTGTTCTCATTATTTCTAAATATATCAAATTGTATAGTAGTAATTCAAAATATCATACATAAGATATATGATATATATATATATAATATTGAGTCTTAAATACTATAAATATGTATAATACTCTCTTTCTTATATATATTTACTAATTAGTATAATAACTAAATATATATCTCTATTAAAAATATTAAACTTAAATCAGATCTTTCAGACTTATTCATATTTATAATAGTATATATATTATAGAGATAGATGGAAAATCTAATATCTTATAAACAATAATAATTGAGTTAAATTATTAATTCTAGTTTGAAGAAAATAATAATCAAACGTTCTATAATAATATAATTTAAAGTGAAATTATACTAAAGATTATAATAATAATAATGATATTTCAAGTAAATTTAGAATAATAAGAATATATATATCTAAAAATAATATCTTTATTATAAAGGCTAGTTATTTTAATATCATATATTATGATTTCTATTATATCATAAGGAAAATGGTATTATTATTTAAAGACTTCAATGTTTATTAATATAATCTTATTATAATATCAGCTATATGTTTTGAAGAGTTATATATTAAAGAATAAGAGATTCTATTGATAAAGAAGATCTTCATTTTTAGATCTTTTAATATTTAAAGTGTTAATAAATAAGGATCTTTAGTCTTAGGCTTATTAATAAAGAGGATCTTCATTTTTAAATCTTTTAATATTTAAAGTGTTAATAAATAAGGATCTTTAGTCTTAGGCTTATTAATAAAGTTAGGTATATTGGTAGTAGATTATATAATAAGTTATAGCTAATTAATAAAAGTTTTTATAATTAGAAGGAATTTGATCTTTGTATATAATTACTAATAGTATAATAGATTGACTACTATTTTATACTAATACTAATAATAATATTATCAATTGACCACTATTTTCTACTAATACTAATAATAATATTATAGAATAATATTTTTATTATAGTTTAGTTTTATAGTATTACTTAAGTTTATATATAAGTAGAGATATATTTAAGTTACTTTATATTATTAAAATTACTAATTAGTCTATAAGAATTATATTTAGAAGATATTATTACTATTATTAGTAGATTATAATATAGTTTTATAGAATAAGATATATATTAATATATAATATTAGTTAATTATTTTAATATGAAGCTAAGTATATAGACTTGATTATATAATTTTAATTATATCATTTATAGATTTTATAAGTAATACTTTAATATTATGAATATATAAATAGATAATATTCCTAATATCTATTTATTGAAATTTGTAAGGCTTCTAAATAAGAAGTCTTAAAAACTAAAGCAATTTATACAATTGATAATATATAGAAAAAAAGAGCTTTATAGTATAAGGGCGAGAGGGTAAACCCCTAAGCTATAGCATACTTAAGCTAATATATAATATAAATAGCTATAATATATAATATGTATAGCTATAAACCTACCTCTTAACACTCCTCCTCAAGCTAAACCTATAGATAGCTAGCTAAATATATAAAACTAACCTAAAGCTTCTAAAATACCAGTTTTTAGCTAAAGACTCTAAATCTAAAGAGTTTTCAAAAGTAGAATACTTTTAAAATTAATAGTATTAATACCTTTTAATCTAATACTAATTAATCTAGTTATTAGTAATCCCTTTAGAAGTAATTCTTAATCTAAACTATCTATTATTCTTAGTAATTTAATAAAATCCTTATATTTAATAGTATTGAGAACTTTAGTAAAATTGTTAGTAATTATATTAATATTCTTAATAAGATATAAAGTAATTATATTATTATTATTAACCTCCTAAGTAATCTATTTATACTAAATATTAATATTCTATATATATATTTTATTTAGAAAGTTCATAATATTAATTAGAATATTAGTATTATTAATAAAAAGGATTATAAATATAGCAATCTATTAATCTAGTAGTTATTCAATATATTATTAAATCTACTTAAGGGATATACTAGTAGGTATAAGGTTAATAAACTCTACTTCTATAGGATTCAAAATAATAAGTATCTATTTTTTAAACTTTTAAATAATAAGTAATTCTATAAAGTAGATAATATAGCTATTGGTAGATATATGTAACAATTTATTATGAGTAAAAATAGTATCTATTATAATATAAAGGCCTAGATCTATTATAAGATTTATTATTGTAAATATAATATTATAATTAGTAGTATTAATAAGATATTAAAAAAAGTATTTAATAGTATATTAATAAATAAGAAAGAAGGTAGTATTTACTTAGTATAGTTTACTTATAGTATAAACAATATCTAGTTAAATACTAATAGCTAACTAGTTGAAATAGCTAGTTTATTCTATATAGAATTAGTAAAATTAATTATTATATTCATCTTTTAACTATATAATTAGAAGGTCCTTATTAGTAAATAGAAAAATCTTAATAGTATGAAATTTATAATAGTTAAAATAGGATAAATAAAGTTAATATACTTATATTAAGATAAGAAGATTTTTATAATACTATAGTAGATTTAAAATCCTAAGAATTAAATAGTAATACTAAACTTCTTAAAAAAGTATATAACTTTAAATATCTTACGAACCTTCTTTATAACCTTAAATCTAAAAGGAGCTATAATATTATTATTAATATATATAAAAATATAAGTATTAAGACTTTTATTAATAAAGAAGTAAATCTCCCCTTTAATAAGTATAAAGCTAATCTTCTTTATTTTAACTATAATAAACTAGAACTACTAAAAGAAACTCTTATAAAAGCTATATAGAGCTTTATAGAATAATCAAACTCTATTTATACTATTAGTATAACCTATAAATTAATAAATATAAATTTAAACACCTTATAGTACTAGAGTAATAAGAAAAATAATATTAAAGTTATATGTCTTATATAAGAAATAGTAGAATATAATAATAGTAAAAAAGAAGTATATAATAATAATAGTTATTATAATAGTATAAACCTCTTAAAATAACTAGTTACTTTTTTATAATTACTATAAATAATCTATTAAACTTTAAATCTTATAATATTATTTAAAATATTAATCTTAATATTAAAAATCTATATACCTAGAAGGACCTTAGTATTAAAAAGCTTATTAATAATATAGAAAGTCTCTTTAGTAACTATCTAGTTAATCTTAGTATTATATATAGGCTTCTAATAAAAGAACTAAAAAGAACTTTCTTTTATTTCTTTAATAGTATAAAAAATAGAATAACTTAAAAAAAGAACTTTTAATAGTACTATAGTAATAAGAGGAATAATAATAATTAAAATATCTAAATTAATATAAATATTAATAGTAAGAAAAACCTTCTTCTTATTATAAAGATGAAAACTATAGGTTTTATAATAATAACTTAGTAGTTTTATTATAGTAGTATAATAAAAATATTCTAAAGTAAAAATAAAGAGAATATTAGCTAGTTCTATTATTAATAGATTAATATCTAAATTGAAATAATCTAACTCTTATTTCTAAATAATATCTAGAAAGTTATTATCTCCCTTATTATCTATAATATTAATAAGCTCTAATTATATAATAATAATAAGAAGAAGTAGGTTTTTTAATAGTTGAATTATATATTCTATAGTATAAATCTTATTAATTTAATATACCTTTAAAATAACTTCTTTTTCTTTTAATAAGAAGTCTTCTATAGTAATAATATTCTAATCTAAAACCTAATTAAAATATTAGATCTATAGGTTAGATTTATTAAATAGAATATTATAATTAATACTATTAGATTCAATATAATTATTAAGAAGGTATAAAATAGTTTTATTAAAACTCTTATAAAAACAAATATTATAATAGTAAAAGACTTTCTTTATATTAAGAATATAAATATAATAAATATAGTTATATAAAGAATTATAACTAATAAGAAAGCCTTTTATAATATATACTTCTATTTTAATAGTATAAGAAAAATACCTACCTCCTTTTTTATAAATATAAGTAATATATCTAAATATATAAATATATTTAATATATAAAAGCTTATAATTCTTAGCTAGATTCAACTCTCTTATTATAATCTTATAAAAACTAAGGTTTCCTTTATTAACTTATAATAAAAAGTTAAGGATCTAAATAGTAATATTAAAAATATAATCCTAAAACTCCTTAAGTAAACTATTATTAATAAGTATAATATAGGCTGCTTTAATAATAATCTAACTAGTATATTTAATTATTCTATTTATTAATAGTAAATAGGTAATAGTAAAGTTAAACTAAATACCTATAAAGTAGAAGTCCCTAAGTACTTTCTTAAGCTCTAGAGTATTATTATAAACCTATAATTTCATAATTAATATAATTATATTAGTAAACATATTATTAAACTTCTTAATAACTTTAAGTATAATATTATAATAATAAGTATTCAATAAAACAAGCTAGCAGTAACTACTATAATAATTAAAGAAATAAAAAGTATACTTCTTACCTATTATAAATAACAACTTAACCTTAATAATATCAAGATAAATCTCTTTACCTATTTAAATAAGTAGGAGAAAGGTATTATAGCTAATAATCTCTATTAATTTAATAAAATAGTATACCTTATAATAAAAAAAGTCAGTCTCTTTTTAAATAAATTATATATTTATATAATAATAAGCCTTAATAACTTATAATAGATATATATAGATAAAGTATCAATATATCATCTCAAGTATAGAATAAACCTTTATCTTTACTCTAACTAGACTAAGAGTAATATTAATAAGAATAGTAGTACTATTAAAAGTATTAATAATATAAATATTACTTACTTAGTAGACCTTAATAAAGCTCTAACGAAATTAAATATTAACAAAACTTATAGTATAATAATCATACTTAATATAACTTCTCTAAAATCTATTTAAATTAAATAGGTTAGTAGAACTAAGAAAGCTATATTTAACTTTTTTAATAATATAATTAATAGTCTTAGAAGGATTAGTAGGATCTTCTACCTAAAAGAAGATAGTACTTATACTTTCTAATCTCACTAATTCACTATTAGTAGTAATAAAAGATTAAAACTTATTATAAATATTATATAATATAAAAAGTATAAAGTTATTAAAGATTAAACTAGAGTAACCTAAATTAACCATAATATCTAAGCTTATAATAGCATTATTATCAACTATAGTATTTACTACTTTAAGTATTATTAATAACTTCTAAATAGTAAGACCTCTAATAGCAGAACTACTAATAATACCTATAGTATTTTTAATAAATATTAATAAGAATAAAATAGAGGTTAATACCTTAATATAATCTTTACTATATACATACTTTATAGCATATATTATAAGTTAATTATAAAACTTATAATTAGTAAGAATAAAGTTAAAGTAAGTAGTTTAATACTTCAAAACTAAATAGTTTTTTTATAATAAGAATACTTACTATCCTTCTTTTTAACTAAAATAATAGTAAATATAATACTTCTAATAAAAGTTATCTTATAGTATAAAATAAGACCTATCTTTAATTCTTTATCCCAAATAAAAATATAAATAGTCTTAATAATATCAACCTATACAAACTTCTTATTATTATTAGTATAATACTTATAAATATTAAATAACCTTAATTTAAAATAATTAAAAAATATAATAATTTAGAAATAATTTAGTATTCTGACTATAGAAGCTTATAATATAAATATATAAATACTA
>QAPG01001033.1:0-11830 GCA_004366825.1 Colletotrichum spinosum
CCTAATAGCTTTATACTTACTCTACTTATTTTTAGAATATACTTACACCTTATAGAAAATTCAACTCCCTTTCTAGATATTATTATTTAAATATATACTATATATAAAATAATAAAAGGAATCTACTATAAGTATATTAAACGTACTATTAATACTATTTTAGTAATATATAATAGTTCTAATACTTCTTAAGTTATAATTTTATTATTCTAATTTTTTATATATATATATAGTAAGAAAGAAATAACTAGTAAGGTTTATACTACCTCTTTATTATATATAGTAAGATATATATTCTTAAATTCTTTTATAACTCCTAAGAGTTTTAATTTATAACTACAAAACTATATTATAAAAATAACTAAGAGATCCTATTAAACTATATTTTTAAAATACTAATACCTAATGATATCTATAAGAAATCTATAAAAGCTAGAACTATTACTACTAGAAATCTAATATTATATAGAAATATATATTCTTATAGTAATATTCTAATTTTATCTATAGCTATACTTATAGAACTTTAGAATACTTTATAAATACTATAAAATACTTAAGTAATTATAATAACTTAAGATATCTTTAGAAATAATTTATTATCTTAATATTATACTACTCTAAATCTTATAATTTCCTATATAAAACTAAAGGTTTTTAATAATACTATTCTATTAATTAGAAACTTCTAAATACTCCTACTCGAATAATTAGTAATATACTATTCTAATTAGAGATATTTTATAAAAACTCTATTTTTTTAAATCTTATAATTTCCTATATAAAACTAAAGGTTTTTAATAATACTATTCTATTAATTAGAAACTTCTAAATACTAACTTTTATATTAATATCTAAATAAGAACTAGGAATATTAAATACTATTATAATACTTTTAAAACTATAAATATTAATTTTATATTCTATCTTTTAATTAGTATAAAGCTTAAGTAATAACTAAGTAGTAATAAGAGATTTATAATTCTATATAATTACTATAGGTTTATCTATAGCTATCCCTATATATTTAAATATATAATAAATACTATAAGATACTCTAGCTATAGTAATTAATAATAATAATCCCCCTCCTACTCGAATAATTAGTAATATACTATTCTAATTAGAGATATTTTATAAAAACTCTATTTTTTTAAATCTTATAATATATAAGAGTAACTTACCTTCTTAAAATTATAACTAAAAACTTTATTTTATAGTATACTTAATAGTAAAAAAGTAATTAGATATAATACTAATATTTAAATTTTATAAAAAAAGTATTATTATAATACTAAGTTTATTATTTAAAAAGTTAATTAAAAAAGAAGTTAAGAGTATTATTACTAATAGTATTATAGAGATCGTCTAGTATAACCCTATCCTCTATAAAAATTATAAGTATTTTAAATCCTATATTATTAATAAAGTTAAAAATACAAATACTAATAAAATATATAAAAAGTTAAAACTTATAATTTAAAACTTTAGAGATAATAATAAGTTCGAAATATTAGTATAATTACTAATAATCTAATATAATAGCTAATAGTTAATTTTAACTATAATTTTAACTTTCTTCTAATATANTATAATTACTAATAATCTAATATAATAGCTAATAGTTAATTTGAACTATAATTTTAACTTTCTTCTAATATAATAGTATAATAATATAGCTTTATAATATTACATAAGCTTATACTTTAGCTAAAATAGAACCTGCGAGGTATATTATAATTAAACTACTTTTATATTTTAAAAATAATATATTTAGCCTTATAAGTATACAAACTAATAATACCCTTAGCTTCTTAGATACTACTTTCTCATACTATAAAAACGAAGAGTTTTAAAAAGCTTTATTTAAAATAAAACCTAAGATAATCTTCTTAAAAATGATACTACTAGTATTTAATAGAGGTATCCTTTCTTTCAATACTAATACCTTCTACTTATATTAAAAGTATTAAGAGTAAAACCTTATTTTCATTAATATATATATAATACCTAAAGTACTTAAGAAGGTATATATTGAATAATATATATATAGGGTATACTTCATTTTAATATACTAACTTGAAGTACTATTTAACTTCTCCTATATAGTATAAGAGTAATAACCTTTAAATAATAATACTATTATACTTAATAAATATTTTAAATAGTAAATTGAATATCTTAACTATAACCTCAACTTTATATTATTTAACCTCTTTAAAACAAACCTCTATATTTTTATTAATAATTTATCTACTAATAATACTAACTTTGTATTTTATTTAGGATTTATAATAATCCTAAGCTAGAAACCTACTACTAATAATAACTAATTCGACTTCTATAGTAACTTTATATACTACTTTTCTATAAAAAAGAAAGATGTTACTAGGAGTATACTTATTTTAGAAATTTACATTATAATAACTAATATAAACTTTACTTATATAATTACTATATTACTTAAGAAGATCTTCTAATACTAAAAACTCCCTAACGTTCTAACTATTATATATACTAATTTATACTTATTCTATAAATACCTCGTGAAACTTAATAATACTAAAATAATTACTATATTACTTAAGAAGATCTTCTAATACTAAAAACTCCCTAACGTTCTAACTATTATATATACTAATTTATACTTATTCTATAAATACCTCGTGAAACTTAATAATACTAAAGAAAAACGCTTTATAATTAATATTATAGTATTAAAGTAGTTATATAAATACTATAAATTCTATAAAGTATAATAAGTTAATAGAAATAAGAATATTACTAATACCTTCCTGAAAAACATACTAAACTATACTTTTAAGTTATTTATCAATTCAAACTACATAACGATTTAAATAGAAAGATAAATAATTTAAATAGAATAAATAAATAAGTATTTAAGTGTTATTAAAGTAAAGGGTATAAATAGCTAAAAGTATTAGTTTTTATATAACTAGATAGATATTAAAGTCTATAGTAAGAAGAAAAAGTTACTAATATTAGTTATACTATATTATAAGGTATATAGTAACTGTATATATTACTATATATATAGTAAAATACCCTCTATACCTTATTAGTAATAAGTATTAAGTATCTAGTACTAGCTATAGCTAAATGTATAGTAATTAGTAAGTAATTACTATACTATAGATCTAAAGCTTTATATAGTACTATATATTATGTAATATAAATATAATAATAATAAATAACTAGAATACTAGTTTATACCTATATAGTAATATTACATACGGCGTATATTACCCTCTAGATTAACTAATAGTTACTTCATTGGATTATTAGTAATTATCTTAATATTTCAAACTAATTATTATTTTTAGAACTTGAAATTATAAGTCTTAACATTTTATATATTCTATTAATATTTTTACTTTTAATTCAATAATAATATGAAATTTGAAACACTTATAGTCTTTATAGAAGATAGGGTTATATTAAATAATCTCCATTATATTATTAATCACAATGCTTTTAACTCCCTTTTTAATTAATTCTTTAAATAGCAGTTTAAATATTATAATAATATTCTTTTTATAAAGGCTAAGTATTAGTATTATATTTAACTATTCTTTGATTATAAAGTATACTATAAAAGAAAGCTCTTCACTAGAATCTAGACAAAATAAATTACTTTTATAGACTATAAGATTTAAAATTAGTTGGATCCAAAAGCTTTAAAATTAAAACAGTATATTACTAATTATTTGAATAGAAAGAGGATTATTAATACCAATAGTAGTAGTATTAGTATTATTTACAATAATCATAGTTTATAGTATTTTCTAAATATTCTAAGATCCTATAGATATAGCTATAGATAAAACTAAAGTATTACTATAGGAATATATATCTCTATATAATATTAGATCTCTTATAATAATAATATAAATACTTATAGATTTCTTCTAAATACCTTTAGGTATTGCTATTTTAAAAATATAGTTTAATAAGATTTTTTAATTCCTTTTAAAATATATTTCTATAATTATGAATGAAAACTCTTAAAGACTATAAGGGAATTTGAAAATATATATCTTATTATATATAGTAAGGGGGTAGGAGAGGGGCCGATAGCTTGCTTTTTATCATAACTATTAGTAGATACATTACTTCTTAAAGTACAACTTTAGCCTTCCTACCCCTCTATTAACTATTATAACTAGCCCCTAGCTAATTTAGAAATAAACCCCTTATAGCTATAGTAGCTAGTATATCTACCCTATATTAACCTTTTTATAGATAATAAATAACTAATAACTCCTTTTATAATCACTTTATACCCTAATACTTTCATATCTTTATAACTATGTATAATTTAAATATCTCGAGATATTCAATTACTACTAACTATAAGTACTCTATTCAAATGTTTATTAGAATTTTAATATCTACAATCTTAATATCTTCTAGACTAAGTTTTACTTACTTCTAAGATAAAACTTTATATTAATAATATAGAAGTTTTCTACTATTAATATAAGCTAACTTATAATTTTTATATAAATATAATTAGACTTAGCTTACTTTTATTAGTATATAATCTTAATATATTACATATAACTAATATATAAGTAATACGTATATGGATATAAATACCCCTAATCAAATTAAATAACTTTCAAAGCTTCTATAATTATATTATTATAATGCTTTAAAATATCTAATAATTAGTATTATAGTAGTATATTAATATTAAGATATTATCTAACTGATATTTAGTCTCTAATACTATTACTTAAATATAATACGTTATAAATTAAATAAATGATATTCTTTTAAATATCTATAAGCTATTTATTAATTATAATACTTAGGATAATTTAAGTAAAACCTATTCTAATGAAACAATAATTCCAATTATAATAGTTATAACTAGATATCTTTATATTACTTCTATAGAATTCTTTTTATAATTCGTTATATAGATTTTAAAGAGACTTAAATTCTATTATAAGAAATATAGAAAGGTAATAGATTATAAAACGCCTAGCTTTTAGTATTCTATTTCATCTTATTTTCAAGAGGTTTAAAAAGGTTCTTAACCTTATAATCTGAATAGTTACTTTTAGCTATATATATCAAGCCTTAGCTTTAATAAGACTTTCCCTAAGTATTATTATAAAGTCTTCTTTTACTATAGGGTTAAATATAAGAGCTAGGGGTATACTTATTTAGAACAATAAGTAATTCTATTACTACTTTAACTAGTTATAAGCTAGTATTAGTATGAATACTACTATTCGGTAAAGTTTATAGTTAAATCTATATATAGGGTGAAGAATTTAGATATTATTCCAAGTATAGAGTAAAAGTAACTAAATAAATTGAATAGTAAGGAAGTAGTATACATCTTACTAGCTATTCTTCTCTTACTATATATATATTAAGAATTAGAATAGAAGAATTATAACTTAAGACGTACTAGAACTAATATATATTATGAAAGTAATATTAATAATATATTTGTTATATTTATAATAGATCTCTTTATAGTTTTATATATGATATAAGTTGAAATAATAATATTCAGAGAGAGAATTAAATTCTCTATAAGGTAGAGGTATATTTTAAAATTAAATAGAATAAATGTAAAGCTTTATAATTTAATAATATTATTAATTGCCCTATATATTATTTAAAGGGATACCTCCTAAGTAGTAATAGGCATCTTATTATAGTAAATCGTATATATATAGTAAAGAAACATATAGTATTACTTAATCTTACTAATATTATTATATATTTTAATACGAATAATAGAAAGTATTAATTTTAATGTTTTTATTTCTAATTTAAAGTCTTTAGACTAGAATACTATATTTATATTAATAGTCATAAGATTAGGAGAAGTTCAATGTATATCAATCTAGTAGCCTTATGGGCTTCTTATATTATCTTTACTAAGATATTTAGTAAAGATTGAATAGTATTCAATATTATTATAGTATTAATAATATGAAGTATAAAGTAGCTATTAACATATATAAAATAGAAGTAGTAATCTTAAAGTTAAAATTAAAATTAGTATAAAGAGGTTATAATACATATTTAGTATTAATAATAGTACCTCCTAGATACTTTAAAAGTATAATATTTAACTAGATGTCCTATTTTATTAAGGATATTATAGAGGTATAGAATAGCTAAATATTGAGAATAGTAATAGAATTTCTATATTTGTATATCTATGAAATATATAGAAGTAATTATTCTCTTTCTACTAAAAAGTATTTAGAAATACTCTTATTTTTAAATAATTAATATAACCTTCTTATCTTAGTAAAACTAGTTATGAATATTATTAATTATAATATAAAGATAATTTGTATACATAAAATCGAATAAGAAAGAAGTATTATATAATATTATAAAAGATATAAGAATATTAAGAAGTATAAGTATATCAATTATTCGAAATACAATAACTAGTAAAGTATTACTAAAATTTATTATTACTAATTTACCCTATAGAAATATAAGAATTATTAAAAGTTTAACCATCTATTGAAATATAATAAACTAAAAATACCTAATAGTTAAGGAATTGGTAATATCTAAATTAAATAAGATATTTTAAAGAATAGTATTTAAATTATAGCCTTTAAGTGTAAATATAAATATACAAATTATAATATTATCTTTCTCAGTAGCTTTACTATTAGAAGTATTATTTTGAAAAATAGTATGAAATACTATTTAATTTTAGAGACTTCTTATAATTTTACTTCTATTAAAGGTATTAAGGTTTTTAATAAGAGATAAAATTAAAAACCATTTAAAAAGAATAGTAGTTTTATCTCTAAAGTTATAATATAATTTTTATTATATAAGAGTATTATTAGACTTATTATTTTGAGAAAAATCCTTAACATTATTATTTGAACTATCAATATTCTTATAATTAATAAAGAAGATTTAATATATTATTATAGCATATACTTTAGGATTAGTATTTAACTTATATTAATAGATTAGAATATACTTCTCCTTGAGAATATATCTTATGAATTAGTAATTTATTTTATTATATATATAGTACTTCTTATTTAAATAGTTATATATAATTATATAAGAAAGATAGATCCTACTAAATATGGATAAATATAAGTATTATAAAGTAATATAGATAGAATATTAAGTATTTCATAATATAATACCTTATAAGTATTTTCAAAAAGAGTTGTATCTATAGTAGTCATATTAAAAAACTTTATTTTATTTAACGTTATATACTTCTTAAGACTCTTTCAAGGAAGCTACACTCAGTAGTTAGATCTTGCCTTCTTTACTCTATAGATACTACTAATACTAAGGAAGTATTTAAATAGGAAAAACTTCAAATAGTAAATATAGTTAGTTAATATAATAAATAATAAATAGAGAAAGTATAAGCTTATATTTATTGTAGTTATTCTTTAAAGGATTGTAATAAGTTATTATATCATACTTACTACTAGTGAGTATTATTTATTACTAGCTGTTAATAATCACTAGCTATTTAATAGTTATTAGTAAGGATTAATAGCTAGTAGTAATTATTATATTTAGTTTATATAACGAGAAGGTCTATAACTACTAGTCATACTTACATACTATATGATTTAAACCTATTACTCTTATTATAAAATAGTAAAAGCTAGCTAGATAATGAACTATTACGTCAAGCGGGTAGAGTTATATATATACTTAATTTAAAATTAATTATTAACTTACCTCTAGTTAATATCTCTATTATTTTAAGAATATTATAACTTTTAGATTAATATAATATTACTTATATCTAATTATAATTAATTATAGAAACTTTAGGATATTATTATGAAGTTGAAGAAACTTAATTAATATTTAGATATATTATAATGTATATTCATAAGTTAGAAGTAGACTACTATATTTATATGGAAATGTATTAAAAAGGCTTTTTAAACATATATAAACTTGAATATAAAAGCCTTAAGAGCTTCTTTTTTATTCTTTTTAGGATTTCTAGCTATAATACTTTGGAAAATAGTATTTTATTAGTTAGAAAGATATAGCTATTAATATTTACTATTATTAAAGAAGTCTTTAATATCAAAAGTTATCTATTTAGACTATAAGTTAAAATTAGAGTTATTTGAATACTAAACATAATACTTAAGAGTTTTACTTTTTAATATAATTAAATATATATTGATTCATATATAATATAAGATGTTAAACTTAAGGTAGTGATTATAAAAGATATAAAACTCTTTTTTTAAATATATTATATAGATTTCTACTATACTTTATATTTTTATTATATAGCTTTATAAGGTTTATAATATATTTAATTAAAGTATTATTAGAAAGAATAGTAGAAGTAAAATATAAGGAAGATTTATGATATATCAATTAGTCTTAGCCATAATCTCAATAGTATCCTTGATATTAGAAAAGTTCTAAAATAGTTAAATAGGAAGTTTATAAGACTAATTATTATAATAGAAGTCTTTTATTTTATATTATAGATATATAAGCTGCCTAAATTAGCTATAGGTATTTCTCTTTAAATCTTTATTATGAAGGTAATATTAATATTATATATTTAACTTCAAGTTAGACATTACGAATTAATACTATAAAACCTAATCCTTCGAATATAAAGTTATCAACTTATTGAAAATACTTTTTAAAATTACTTTTAAAATTAAGATAGAATTTTCAAGTCTCTTTAAACTTCTTATAAGTCTATAAGGGAAATTCCTATTATCAGGATAGTTGGTATAAGACTATAAAGATTTAATTACTATGTATATTACTCTTAATACTATAAGCTATAACATAGTTTCTAAAATAATATATTATAGAAATACCATCGAGTTGCTAAGGTACTATGAACTAATCCTTAAAATTATTTTTAAATATTTAAAAGAATTCTAAATTATAAAGTTTTATATAAATATAGGAAGCGATTGAATAAGTTAAATAACTAGAGGTTTTTATAGAACTCTTATTTATAGTATGTTTATAGTTAATCTTAAAGTTTTAACTAAAGAGTATTAAATTAAAATATTAATAGAACTTTATAAGTATAGAGATACCTAAAGATACCATTATTATTAATATAGAAGTTTTTAGGAGAGATATCTTACTTATAAGAATTAATTTAGATATTATTATCAAGATAAGAAGAATATTAAAAGATCTTTCGAAAGACTATATAGATCTCTTAGTGTATTAGAACTAAAGATATTATAAATTTATAATATTAAAGATCTAATAATACTTTAAAGAAGATTGTTCCATTTACTAAGTACACTTTAATATATAACTATTCTAAATATATATTAACTCTTTAACTATATGACGAAAAATATCTTATTTCAAATTAAATTGAATATAATTATTAATATCTTAATAATAACTGTTTATAAGGAGTTAGTATATAATTCAAAAGCTCCTAATAAGGTTTTAAAATAAAGAGAATCTAAAGTATTTAAATAATGAATCTTATAATCTTTTATCTTATATAAATCTTAAGTATAGAGTTTTATAATTACTTCTTCTATTATAATACATTTTACTAATCTATAGTATAAGAATAATAGAAAGTTTAACCATTAATTAGTATCAATATATCTTGAGAATAATATATACTATATATAATCCTATTATATAGATATAAAATAGTATTCTAATTATGTATTATTATTATTATTATTATATTATATAGTATATAGTATTATATAAAGCTCTAAATCTATAGTATAGTAATTACTTACTAATTATTATATATTCAACTATAGCTAATATTAGATACTTAGTATTTATTACTAGTAAGGAGTAGAAAGTATGCTATTGTATATATAGTAATATATATAATTACTATATACCCTATAGTATAATATAACTAATACGTATAGATAAAAGAGAATAATAGAAGACCAGCCCTCTCTTTATCCTTAAAATATAAGTTTATAGCTATCTATAATAATACTACTACTACTAATAGTAATAATAAGAATAAGAATACTATTACTATATTTAACCTTTATAACTTTAATACAAATATTAGTCTTATTAAAACTATTAATAACTATAAGGACTATAGCCACTTTTATAAAAGTCTAAATAAGTTAGTATTATATAAGAGTAATTTTACTGCCTTCCCTAGCTTTCTTAAGATAGCTATAAATAAATTTAGCTTTAAATATTACTAATAGATAAGGCTGTTGGCATAGCTAAGAAGCGTAAGATTGAAAGAATAAAAAAGAATCTAATACTAACTTATAGTCGTCGGCTGATAGTTAGGAAGGCTAAGAAAACCTAAGGTTAGAGATGTCGTATGATATACTATTAGCATAATATTATTACAATTCGAAGACCTTAAGTAATTATAGCTATAGTAGTTAGTATAAAGTAGGTTGGAGCATAAGCCCTAGCCGAATACTAAATATTCTCTATACAAAGCGAAAGGCTTTAAGTATTTAGTTAAAATAAATACATATTCAATTACTTTTATTCTATATTTAATTAATATCTAAGCTTTTCATCCTATATATAAGTTGAACTATAGACTTTATTTGATAATGGTATACATACTAATACTCACTTATAACTAATTAAAGTTATAATAGAATTACTTATAATTATAAATAATTATACTTTTAGTTTTAATATTCAACCTTATAGTAATAGAAGACCTTATAGTAATAATTAAAAAGAGCTTTACTAAAACGAGATTATAATATACATAGCTAAAAGTAAGTATTAAAGTTATAAAATTGAAGACTTTTATAAATTTCTTAAAGATAGAATAAAATAAAATATTTATGAAAACTATAAATTCTATAATCTATTACTTTTTTATAATTTTTATAATAGAACTGAAATCTCTTTGAACTCCAAGTAGCTATTTATAAACAGATAAATATAAGACAAATAGAGAGATATCTAATTATAATTAATATAACTAAAGCTATTAATATATTAAATCAAGTTTTACTAGAATGATTCTGAGTACTAAAATCAATGAATAGTCTATAGATATTTAAAAGAAGATTCTCTAGCTATTCTATAAGTTACTATATTAAACTAGTAATTTTAGAAACTAAGTATTAATTAGATGAGATTCTAATATTAACACTTTACTATAATATTCATTACTAGATACTTTAGAATACTCTAATAATATAATTCTAAATATTTAAAAGCTATTTAACTATATTGAAAATATCTATATTTATATAAGTACTATTTATATAGGGAGGGGCTAATAGCTCGCTCTCTACTATAACTATTAGTAGACATATTACTTCCTAAAGTATAACTTTAACCCTCCTACCCCCTACTAACTACTATAGCTAACCCTAGTTAATTTAAAGCTAAACTCCTTATAGCTATAGCAACTAATATATTTACTTTATATTAACCTTTTTAAGAATTAATAACTAATACCTCCTTCTATAATACCCTGATACCCTTATACTTTCTTACCCTTACGCCTTTATAGCTATATATGATTTAAATATCTTAAGATATTTAATTACTACTAACTATAAGTATTCTACTTAAATATTTATTATAACCTTCATATCTATAACCTTAATATTTTCTAAACTAAACCTGACTTATCCTTAAGATAAGATTTTATACTATTAATATAAAAGTTCTCTACTATTAATATAAGCTAACTTATAATCTCTATATAAATATAATAACACTTAGCTTATTCGTATTAGGAAATAATCTTAATATATTAATTAAGTATAATTAATATATAAATAATATTTATATATATATAAATACTCTTCATATACCTTGACAGTTTTTAAAACCCTTA
>QAPG01001034.1:0-11804 GCA_004366825.1 Colletotrichum spinosum
GTTATACTAAAAGTATTTATATCTATATAAGTATTATTTATATATTAGCTATATTTAATATATTAAGATTATTTACTAATAAGAATAAGCTAAATCCTATTATACTTATATAGAAATTATAAGTTAGCTTATATTAATAGTAGAGAACTTTTATATTAATAGTATAGAGTTTCATCTTAAGAGTAGGTAGGATTCAATCTAGGGGATATTAAAATTATAGATATTAAAGTTATAATAAATATTTGAATAGAATGCCTATAGTTAGTAGTAATTAAATATCTTAAGGTATTTGAATTATATATAGCTATAAGGGTATAAGAATATAAGTTTGTTATAAAAAGAGTTATTAGTTATTTATTATTTATAAAAAGGTTAATATAAGATAGGTATACTAGTTGTAGTTATAAGGGGTTTAGTTTTAAATTAACTAGAAGTTAACTATAGTAGTTAGTAGGGGGGTAGGAAGGCTAAAGTTGTACTTTAGGGGGCAATATATCTACTAATAGTTATAGTAGAAAGCGAGCTATCAGCCCCTTCTAGTATAAATAAAGATATTAAATAATAACTATTTTTATAGAGAATAGCTACCCTATAGGTATAGACTTAATATAAGTTTTAATAGATTTAAATACTTCATATTTAATTTAGTAGAAGTATATAATAAGACTACTAATATTATACTATATTATTACTTAGAGTTAAATAAATAAAGTAGTAATAATAAAGAAATCATAATTCTTAGGGCAAACACCTTTAAAAAAGATACTTCTTATATACTACTTAAAATAACTTAGAGCTTAGTATTAATATACACTTTTATTAATAATATATGAGGGAAGTTAAGATACGAAATTTATTAGAAGACTTTATATAAAATATATCTTAAGGAAAGGAATATGTACCTTTTAATATAAAAAGAAAAAGAACAATAATTTCTATTATAACTCTTGAGTCTAAATAGTTATTATTCTCTTAGTAATTAATACTTAAATCTAATAAATAATTCTAATTATTATTCCCACTATTATTCTTATTAGTATTAGAATTAGTAAGTATTATAAATACAATATTTGAAATTATATAGTTTTAATTAGTCATACATCAAGAATAAATATAGAAGTAATAGGAAACTTATGAAAATAAATTATAATATTTATTTAATAACCAATTAAATAATTAGTAATTTAAGACTCTTAAAAATCAGGAAACATTATCTTTATATAATTATAGAATACTACAAGCAGAATTTATATTTAAATAAACGAATAAATAAATTATAGCTATTAAGCATAGCTACTAAATCTAATTAATTAATATAATTAATTAATAGATCTAATAGGTATTAATAAAATTAATACTCTAATTTTGAATAGAATAGAGAAATTATAAAACTAGTCTGAAGGATAATCTTATCCAGGTTGACTTTATTATATTTATTTATTAATAGTATATTAATCTGGAGATATAAGAGACGTTATATAAGTAGAAACTTAAATAAATATAATAAAGAAAATATTAGTTATTTCTATCATATTATACTAAGTAATCAGTATTATATTAGAGTTTAGATATATTTAATTTTAAATAGAATAGAAGAAAAGTTTTTATCTATTTCTACTAATTATACTTAGATTTATAAAGGGAAATAGAGAGACTTAAGGTCTTAATTCTAAAGGCTAGAGATATTATAATAGAAGTTAAAAAACTATAAGAATTCTAATAGTATTATATTAATAAACTGATATAAGATAGGAGATATAAGTGTTTATATATAGGCTTCTAGGTTTTCTAATTATTTTTACTTTTATAAATAGTAGGATAAATAAGGTTATTACTCTTATTAATACTAAGTAATTAGTAATAAGATACTAGCAAGTTAGGTAATATTATATTTACTTCAAGCTAGAGAATTATATATCTATTAATTATATTATAAATTATAGGGATATATTCTTTATATAGTAAGATAAAGTATAGAATTGGAAATTCTAAGAATAAAGCAAATATAAATATAATATTAATAATTACTTAAAAGTAGAATATTATAAAGTTTTAGATTTTAATTGAGCTTATTAATATTAATTTTTATGTTAAAGAAATTTAGGGAAATAAATAGGTGTAGAAATAGAATTAATAGTCTTTATATTAATTAAGGAATTAGTCTTTATAGGGTAAATAGCTAACAGTTTGGTAATTATTCTCTAGAATATTAAACAAAGAGAAGTAGTAGTAAATATAGACTTATATTTATAAGTAAACCTTCTTAGTAAGTAATTAGCTGTATTATTAAGATTAGCTTCAGTTAAAGTAATCATATTTATCTTAGAAAAATTTAATAGTTTAGTATTAGAATTAGAGAAATTATATTAGCTAATATTCTTCTTTATAGATTCGAATAGTTATTTGTAGAAGTTATATTAGCTATTTACTAATACTTACTAATAAGAAGGGTATATAGATTTATTATGGAAGTAATACTCTATAAGTTAAGAAAGTATTATAAAAAGTATCTAGATAAATATTTAGTATTATAAATAGACGTCTATTATTAAATTAGAAAAACTTTACTTAGGAGATTATTAAGAATAATAAAACTATTTATATATTATATTTTAGTGAAATAAGAGAGGACTTCAAGGTTTATATAGAAATCTTTAGAAAAAGAGATAGAATTATTATAGATATAAATCTTTCTTAAAAACTTATAAATAAATAAGGAATGTTTAATAAAATTATAACAAAGTTATTCTTGGGTTTTAAAGATGTTAAATATACTATTAATTTAGAATTAAATAGAAAATTACTTTATAGGTTCATATACTTATTAAATAAGTAATAATTGGACGAATTAAAAGAATATATTATGGACAATTTAGTAAATAGATATATATAACTATTTATAAGTAAAATAGATATATTAATGTTTTTTGATTTTCAAGAAAGGTAATTCCTTATGCTTCTATATTAACTATAAGGATTTCGTAAAGTTATAATTAAGAATTAATACTTATTATTACTAATTAGTAAGTTTTGAGATAGATTCTAAAAGATAATATAGGGTTTTAAAACTAACTTTAAAGATACTTATTATTATATTAGCATTGAATTAGAAGATTATTAAGAAATAGTATCTAGAATATTTAGTTACTTTTACTCTATACCTAGAATAATATATAAGCTCTACACCTTATAAATAGATTTAACTATATATTTTACCTAATAATAGTATTTATACTAATACTAGCTTATAAATAGTTAAAATAGTAATAAAATTACCTATTATTATAAATAATTATACCTCTAGTTCTAGTATTTAACCTTATAGTAATAGAAGACTTTATAGTAATAATCTATATAAAAAAAGCCTTATTAGAACTAAAGCTTAATATATATAGCTAAACGTAACTTTTAAAGTTATAAGGTTAAGAACTTTTGTAAACCTCTTAAAGACAGAATAAAATAAAATACTAAAAATTAAGTATTTTATAATCTATTACTTTTCTATATCTATATCTTTATAACAAAATTAGAATCTCTTTAATATCTATATAACTACTTATAAAAAACTATAAAATAAGTATAGAAATATCTAATTATAATTATTATAATCAAAACTTTTAATATATTAAACTAAACCTTAATAAAACTAATCTAAATATTATAATTAATCAGTAGTTTATAAATATATAAAAGAAAATTATCTAATTATCCTAGAAATTACTATATTATCAAACTAAGTTCATACTAAATAATAAGATTTCTTAATAGGTGTATACTACGCTTTATAATTATTCGAACTTAGCTTTTTCCTCTTTTAACTATAGCTCTATACTTATATTTAAACCTTATATTACTAGAATATCTATTATTCTAGTAGCTAAAGCTAGTATGTAGGAACCCTAGTAGCCCCCTAGTACCCTTTTTTTCTATAGTAGCTTAATATAATCCCCCCTCTTAAAAATCCTATCCTTAGGACCTAACTACTAAAATATTAGTATAAATTAGTAGTATTTTATTCTCCTTCTAGTACTTCTTTTTAAATAGGACCTAGATATCTATTCTAGGCTTTATATTTCAGCTTCTTAATATTAAATCCTAACTAATATTAACCTCCTAAGATATACTCTAACTATAGCTATATTCTAATTAATTTAAAACCCCTATATAAAATAATTAGTCTTTTTTAACTATATAAATACTAAAAAAGCTTCTTCCTTACTCCTAGCTATAAAAACTTTATATCTATTATAATTATAGTTTCTTAATACTTATAAAAGTTATACTAAGCTTCTCCTAATAATAACCTATAGGTCTCCTATTCCTACTTATTCTATAGAATACTATTTTTACTAACTAAACTTAAATAATATATATTTTATAATTCTTCAAACTTTAGAAACTAATATTATTCTTATTACTATTCTTATTATTCCCCCCTAATAACTTATAGGTACTTTTTTTATTCTTAATTTTACTATCCTTTATTCTAAAGAAACTTTTAACTACTTTTAACTAAAAAAAAATCTTTTTTATTATTCAAATTTTCAATTATATATAAGTTAACCTTATTTTCTCCTTTATTAACAACTTCATTTCTAAATTATTAAAAATAATAATAATAATAACTATAATATCTACCCCTATTACTTTTACTACTCTTATTCCTACTCCTACCCCTACTCCCCTACTACTTCTTCCCCCTACTCTTATTCCTATTTAAAAAAAAACTACTACTTTAAAGAAAGGCGCCGCTAAGTCTTCACGCGCCCCCTATACGCTAGTAACTAATAATAATAATAATAATAATAACTTTATATACCTTATCCCTTATTACTACTATTTCTACCTTATAGTAGCCTAGAAGCTATCTAGTTATACCTTACTACCTTCTTTCTATTATAAAACTACTAATATATTTCTAATACTTCTTTTTTCCTATTTCTACTAATTATTTTAAATACTAATAATAAGTATTCTTATTATACTACTATATATAATAAGGAATATATTTTAGTATACCCCTATCCTTCTTTTTATAAACTACTCCTATAGCTATAAAATATATTCTAATATTTCTCTAAACTACTTATACTACTACCCTTATAACTTTTACTTTATACTATTTTTTTAATAATTTTTTATCTAAGGCTAACCTTATTACTACTACTTATAATACTAAAATAGGATTCCTATATTATTATCCCTTAGTATTCCCCTATTAATTACTAATATAAGAAGATCTTAAGAAAGTTTAAATTACTACTTATAAAACCCTCTAGGCTAAAGCTTCTTATACTAATAAGTTTAATACTAAATATAAAGTTAAGGATAAAGAAGTAGAATAGCTAGCTTATAAATACTAGTTTATAACTACTAAAACTATAACTACTACTACTTCATATTATAACTATCTCTTAGAGAGAAATATAAAAGTTACTACTACTTTCTAGTAAGCCTAAGAAGTATAAACTCATGCTATTAAAATATAAACTACTATTTTTATAAACTTCTAGACTATTTTTTTAAAATAATTTTTAACTTATTCCTATATTATAAATACCTTACTACCTTTTTAATACCCCCCTAGTAATCCCTATTTACTAATATTAATTTCTTAATATACTAATATTTTTAATTTATATTTCTTAACCCCTAAAGCCCCTAAATAAAATAGTAATAAAAATAATAATAAAAAAAGTAGTAATAATAGAGATAATAATAATAATAATAAGTAATCTAGTACCCCCTTATTCCCCTCTTAATACCCTATATATTTCCTCTTTTTAAAAATTAGTTATTATTTTTAAGTTTTACTATATTTTTTCTTTAGCTTTTAAATTAATATAAACTTCCTAGCCTTATTTTACTAATAATTTAAATATATTACTCCCCTTATAACTTATTAGTAATCTTTAAGAAACTTGTTTTATATTCTAATTTTAGTTCTAATAATATATTTTCCTAAAGTTTTTATAAATTTTCCTCTACTTTATACTTTTTCTATTTAACTAGATACTAATAGTTTTTTTATAGTTCTTTATAATCTATAATATAATTAATTTTATATGTATTATCTCTTAAGTTTTTAATAAGAACTACTTAAAATACTAGTAGATTACTTCTATACTTCTCTAATTATAATAATAAGAAGATATTATAAATCTTATACTTCTTATCTAAATTAAATTTAAATACTTAACCCCTATTAACTACTTATATTACTCTAAATAGTTCTAAATATTTATTAGATAACTTTTTAGCTAGTTATTTTTATGAGATATTTTTTTATAAATAGTAATATATAATTACTAATTTTAAAATCTAACTACTCCTTTTTTTATTATACTACTTAGTATATCTTTTATTTACTTCTTCTAGTAGGACTTTTAGCTACTATTAATAAGACTAAAAATATCTCACTTTCTCTTCTACTATAAAGACTACTTTAAGTTTAATACTTTTTAGAGAATTATTATAAAATTTCCTGAATAAGTAACCTATTAAGGCGTCTACTAATATAACCTTAGTAGTACTATAGATTAAAGTATTATAAACGAATTTAGCTATAAATAACTACTTTACTTAATTATTTTAGTTGAAATTAACTACTACCCTTAAAAAGTATTCTATATTCTAATTTTATTATTCTATTTACTTATTAGTTTATAAATAGTATATTATACTTAATTTCTTCTTAATAGCTAGTAAGTAAGTAATAAAAACTTAAAACCTACTTATAAATAGTAAACCTCTATTAGATATAATAATTTAAAAAACTCTATACTTAAAAAAAACACTATTTACTAAGAAAGCTACTAGCTTATCTACTATTAAGAATTCTTTTATTAATAAATAAAACGAATATTTTATAAATCAATTAACTACTACTAGTATATTATTATAGTTTTTCCCTAAAAATTTAGTTAACTTAAGTAATTTAATAATAAAATCTATATTAATATATTACTATAAACTAATAGGTATTAGTAGAAGTACTAACTCGCTATATAAAAAGTAGTACTAAGGTTTTAACTACTAGTATATTATATATTACGATATATATTCTATAATATCTTTCCTTATAAACTTCTACTAATATATCTAACTTAGCTTTTTAAATATCTTAATAATACCTAAATAACCTCTTAAAAATTTATTATAAAATATTATTAATAGGTTAACCTATAGTTAATATCTATTTAGGATAACTAGTTTACCTTAAAATCTCATTCTTTCTTTTCTATTAATAGACTAATTATTACCTTTCTAATATAACCCCTCTCCTCTCCTAATAATAACTTCTCTTTATACTTATTAAATCTCTTCTTCTAATATTCCTTCTAATCTCTTTAGAATAATATTTTCTAAATTTCCTAATAATTTTTAACCCTAGAGAAATACTATTACTACCCTATTTAAAAACTAACTTAAGAAATCTTCTAGAAAAATACTTCTAGCTTCTTAAGTTTCCCCCTTTATAAATTAATAATCTAGTTATCTTAATAAACTATTTATTAAATTTTACTTTCCTAATTAGTAGTTAATAATATAATTAAATAATAATATATCTTAAAAAAATCTTACTTATTAACTATTAAACTAAAACTTTATTACTAAATACTAATAGCCTAAGTAATTAGTAATAAAAATAATCTTATATTATAAATATAAAAAGTAGTACTTCTATATAAATACTACTTCTTAAATAACTAATAACTTAGCTTCTAGTATATTATATCTTAACTTTACTCTCTTTAGCTTCTACAAAAAGTAAACTAATAAATACTACTATCCTTCTTCTAATTAAATAACTACTACCCCTATAGTGAAATTAGAAATATCTATTTCTACTTTAATTAGAAGAATTAAATTAAAATATTATAAAATAAGTATTTAAGTAAATTTATCCTATAGATCTTTAAAAGCTTCAATTACTTTAAAAATTATTATATCTTCCCTTTTTATTTATTTAATTAGCTAATTAATAAATCTAATATATACCTTAGAATAGTTCTAAATAAATCTCCTATAAAACCCTATAAACCCTAAAAAAATCTAAATCTCTCTAATACTAATAAGTAATAATTACTCCCTAATTACTAATATTCTCTCTTCTTCTATAGTAATACTTTTAAGAGAAATAATAAAGCCTAAAAACTCAATTATTTATATATAAAACTCGTATTTTTTAGAATTAGTATAAAGCCTTATAGTTAATAACTAGTTTAATACTTCTTTTACTACTTCTATATAATCCTCTTTAGTCTTAATAAATATTAAGATATTATCTAAATAAATAATATAAGTAATATCTATAAAACCTATTAAAGTATTATTAATATATATTTAGAAAGTCGCTAAAATATTTACTAATCTAAATAGTATTATATAATACTTAAAATACTTATACTATATTTAGAATACTATCTTCTACTTATCTCCTAACTATATATAGACCTAGTAATATATATTTTTTAGATCTAGTTTAGTAAACTATAAAGCTCCTCTTAGATAATCTAAAATCTTACTAATAAGTAGTAGTAGTATATAGTTCTTAATAGTAATATTATTTAACTTTCTATAGTTTATATATAGCTTTAACTTACCTCCTTTTTTTAAGATAAATAGGATTAGTACCCCTATAGGGCTTTTTAATACTCTAATCTATCTTTTTTCAAAAGTTAATATGAAATATTATTATAATTCTTCTAATTCTTTCTTTATAAAAAAATAGATAGGGCTTTATAGTAATTCCTTACCTTCTTCTAATTCTATTATATATATATAAGTACTATCTTCTATAAGAATACCAACTTTTTTTATATTAAAAATATAAACCTACCTATAGTATTCTAATAATAATTAGCTAAAATCAACTTTCTTCTTATTTAAATTTCCTATAAATTATTACTAAATAGCTTACTACTCTCCTTCTATTAATACTAATATAACTAAGATTACTAATATATATTTAGATTACCTCTTAGCCTTATTGATTATTTTAGTTTTATATACTAGTTTGAGGTTAGTAATAATTAAAAGATAAATCTAACCTAGAATTTTCTACTCTAGATTAAACTATACTTCTTTCTTTTAGAAGATCTTTAGGATTATATTATATTTATTAGTATTACTTATTTAAAAAGTATAAGATTTTATCTATATTATATTAAAATTATTTATAATCTTTATAACTATAATCTATATTCTATACTTAAGTACTACTTTTCTCTAGAAACTTAATATCTTTAATCTTAAATTAATCTCTAAAAACTTAGTATTATATAATATCTTCTAGCTTAAAATATTCTTATTAACCCCTAAGTTAATAAGTATTTTTCCCTTTTTTTAATTTTTCTCTATATAAACTAATACTTTAGCCTTAAAGTATTAATAGGTCCTTAGATCCTATAGGATATAAATACTATTAGCTCTTATTACTATAGTATAATAGAATTATCTAGTATATTTAGGCTTCTTATAAGTATAGTAAGTATTTTTATTATACTAATATAATATATAGCCTATTTTCCTATAATTATAACACTTAGGTAGTTTTTAAGAAGTAGCTACTTAAGGTTATAAGATCCCTTCTTACTTAATCTTAAGCGAGAAAGTAACTATAAAAATAGTTCTTTTAACTAACTCTTCCTACTTATTTCTTAAATTAGAATAACTATCTATATAACTAATAATCTACAGCTCTTCTACTTTAGTATTCTAAATATAGTTTCTAATAAAATAGACCTACCTAAAGATTGCTTAACTATCTTAACCCTTTTAGCTATATAATTTAATTCCTAATATATAATTAGTAAGCCCTTATTTATAATTATATATCTTAACTTAAATAATAAACAATTAATAATATTAATAACTTAGAGCTTTTCTAGTTAAATATTAAAGTACTCTACTTTAAGAAACTTATATATATTAATAAACTATTAGTAAGATTACTTAACTTTCTAGTAAATTATATCTAATTCAACTATTATTATAATAACTTAAATATTATTATTATTTATACTAAACTTTAGCTACTCCTCTATTACTATCTAAATAACCTACTTAATATTATTATTATAAGTAATAATAACCTATTTAATCTACTAATAAGACGTAATACCCTCTAGGTATAAACCTATATACCAAACTTTATTTTTATCTATAGTGAAATTATTTTCTATTAAATTAAACTATCCTTATAGCTTAAATAAGAAATTATTAAGGTCTAACTAGTTACCCCCCTAATATTTAATAAAAACTAACTATTTAATTAAAAAATCTCTTCTTTATCTTTTAAAATCAAATATAGGAGTAGAAGACCCTCTAGTACTCCCCTCTTCTAAATTATCTCCCCTATATAATACTATTAACCTTTCTAACTTCTATTTTTTTTTAACTTCTTTACTTCTTTTTTAATTAATTAATCTAGGTTAGTTTTAAAAAGGTTACTATTATTCTAGGGGGGTAGCTATTCCCCTAGTTTATTAATACTACTATTAATAGTTATAGGAGTTAGTTCTCCTATTAAGTTAAACCTAAACCCCTAAGTTACTTAAGTAATAGGTTTCTATTATAATACTATTATAGTCCTACTAGTTAGTATACCTAAAGGTAGGTAGAAGTTTGAATATATTAGGCTAGGTTTATACTAAGTAATAAGATTTCTTAATAGGTATATACTATACTTTATAATTATTCGAACTTAGCTTTCTCCTTTCTTAACTATAGCTCTATACTTATATTTAAGCCTTATATTACTAGAATATCTATTATTCCAATAGCTGAAACTAGTATATAGAGACCCTAGTAGCCCCCTAGTACCCCTTTTCTCTATAGTAACTTAATATATATTAAATTAATAATATTAGAAATTAAGTATTAATTAGATAGTTTCTTAATATTAATATCTTATTATAATACTAATTATTAAATACTTTAGAATACTATAATACTATAATTATAGGGGTTTAAAAAACTATCCAATTATTCTAGAAGTATTTATATCTATATAAATACTACTTATATATTAGTTATATTCAATATATAAAAATTATTTACTAATAAGAATAAACTAAGTTCTATTATACTTATATAGAGATTATAAGTTAGTTTATATTAATAATAGAGAACTTTTATATTAATAGTATAAAGTTTTATCTTAAGAGTGAGTAAAGCTCATTCTATAATAGGGATATAAAAGTTATAGATATTAAAATTATAATAAATATTCAAATAGAATACCTATAGTTAGTAGTAATTAAATATCTCGAGATATTTAAATTATACATAGCTATAAAAACGTAAAAATATAAAAGTATAAAAGTATAGAAATATAAAGTTACTATAGAAGGAGTTATTAGTTATTTATTATCTACAAAAAAGTTGATATAAGGTAGATATACTAGCTACTATAACTATAAGGAATCTAGCTCTAAATTAACTAGGAGCTAGCTATAGTAATTAATAGGGGGATAGGAAAACTAAAGTTATACTTTAGGAGGTAATATATCTTCTAATAGTTATAGTAGAGTGCGAGCTATTAGCCCTTCCTATAGTATTTAGAATATAATATAATTATATATATATAGTAATACTATTTAGTCTTATTAATATACTAGCGATTTTATATATATATATATATATTAGTTCTATACTTACTAGTTTAATTAACATATATTTTATAATATATATAAATAAGATTATAATATATATTATAAATATTAGAGAATAGTTATTAAATAGAAGGTATTTTATAATATTAAAGATATAGATTTTATATTTTATAATTATAAGAAAAC
>QAPG01001035.1:0-11856 GCA_004366825.1 Colletotrichum spinosum
AACGCTATATGCTATGTAATATAATAATAATAATAATGAATAACTAGAATACCAGTTTGTACCTATACGGCAAGATTACATATAGTATATGTTACCCTCCGGATTAACTAATACAATTAGATAATATCTTCATATTAATATATTATTATAATATTAATTATTAAATATCTTAGAATAATAAAATAATATAATTATAGAGGCTTTAAAAGCTATCTAATTATATTAGGAGTATCCATATTTATATGAATATTATCTATATATTAGTTATGTTTAATTAATTTATTAAAGTTATTTACTAATAAGAAAAAGCTAAGTTCTACTATACTTATATAGAAATTATAAGTTAATCTATATTAGTAATAGAAAACCTTTATATTAATAGTGTAAAGTCTCATCTTAGCAATAAATAGAACTTTATTAATAATGAAGATATTGAGGTTATAGGTATTAAAGTTGTAAAAAATATTGAAATTAAATACTTATAATTAGTAGTAATTAAATATCTAAAGATATTTAAATTATATATAGTTATAAAAATATAAAGATATAAGGATATGAGGTTATGATTAGTTATTTATTATTTATAAATAGGTTAATATAAATTAGGTATACTAACTATTATAATTATAAAGCTTTTAGCTTTAGATTAATTAGAAACTAGCTATAGTAATTAGTGGGGAGATAGGAGGGCTAAAGTTATATTTCAAGAAGTAATATATCAATTAATAGTTATAGTAGAGAGCACGCTATAAGCTCTTCATATATATATATATATATATATATATATTTGGTTACTTTTGCTCTGTACCTGGAATAGTATCTAAGCTCTTTATCTTATATATAAATTTAAGTATAAACTTTACTTAACAATAGTATTCGTATTAATACTAGCTTACAACGAGTTAAAATAGTAGTAAGATCACTTATTAATATAGATAATTATACTTCTAATTCGAAGTTGTAATTCTATAGTAGTAAAAGACTTTACAGTAATAATTAAAGAAAGTCTAATTAAAGCTAAGGCTTAATATAAATAGTTAAAAGTAACTACTAAGATTACAAAGTTAAGAACCTTTTTAAACTTCTTAAAGGTAAAATAAAATAGAGTATTTATAAGACCTAAGTATTTTCTAATCTATTACTTTTCTATATCCTTTATAATAAATTCAAAATCCTTTTGAAATCTAAATAGCTACTTATAAGAAGAGAAGTATATGATGAATATAGTAATATTTATCTATAATTCTTATAATTAAAACTATTAGTTTATTAAATTAAGCCTTAATAAAATTATTTTAAAAAGTATCATTAATAAGTAGCCTATAGATATTAAAAAGATAATTATCTAATTATCTTATAAATTACTATATTGAACTAAAGCTTTTAGAGATAAAGTATTAATTAGATAGAATTTCATTATTTTAATATTGTTATAATACTAGTTACTTAATACTTTACAATATTATAATAATATAATCATTGGGGCTTTAAAAGCTATTAACTTATAATAGAAGTATTTATATCTCTATAAGTATTATTTACATATTAACTATATTAATCATATTAAGACTATTTATGAATAAGAATAAGCTAAGTCCTACTATATTTATATAGGAATTATAAGTTAATTTATATTAGTAGTAGAGAATTTCTATATTAGTAAAACAAAGTCTCATCTTAGAAGTAGGTAAGATTTGGTTTATAATAAAGATATTAAGGTTCTAGATATTGAAACTATAATAAATACTTAAATAGAATACCTATAGTTAGTAATAATTAAATATCTGGAGATATTTAAATTAGATATTAATAACTATAAGGGTATAAAAAATATAAAGGTATAAAGGTATAAAGTTATTATAGAAAGAGTTATTAGTTATTTATGTGAAAAGAAAGTTAGTATGAACAAGTATACTAGCTATTATAGCTATAAGGGGGTTAGTTCTAGATTAACTAAAAGCTAGTTATAGTAATTAGTAGGAGGTAGGAAGGTTAAAGTTATATTTCAGGAGGTAATATATCTACTCATAGTTATAGTAGAGAGCGAGCTATCAGTCCTTCTATATATATATATATATTATAATTTAGAATAGATATTATAAATAGAGATACATAGTTACTTATTATTCATGTAATTAATCGATTATGACGTTTACTAGTTGTAAACTAATAGTTTGCTATCTTATTATAATTCTAGTTAGTTTAATTAGTCTATTATACTAATCTAAGTAAAAGGAAAACTGAATTAGTAGTTCTATAGAAATCCTATAAAGCTAGTAGTTATGAAATCTCTTAAAATATATATTTAATCTCGAAATATCCTTCTTAAGTCTCTTATCATAACTAATAATTTTAAGAATCGATATATTATAACTTTATATATAGTGATATTATTTCATTAGTTATAAAATATATTATTTACTGATTTTTATCTTAGATTTAAATAGTAAAGTAAAATTTAAATATTTTATTTCTGATAAATATATCTATTATAAGGTTTACTTAAAATATAATAATAAAGTAATCACTAAAAATAGTTTCTTAAATAACTTAGGATAATACTGAAAGCTCTACCTTAATTATGAAAATAGTAATAATATTTTATTTATTAGTTCGCTATACTATTGAATTTCTCAAAAAATATATAATATATATCTCAAAGTTCTTTTAACTACTACTATTATCTTTAAAGCTAGTATTTACAGTAATTATAAAACTATTAAATAAATTACTAACTTTATACTTAAGTTTAAAATAGAAACTTTCTATTATTTTAACATATTGTATTATTAATTTAACTTCTATATAGTAGTTATCTAAGAGATTTTAGTTAAAATATTATAATTAGTGTCCTATATATATAATACCTAGTCTTATTATAATCTAAGTATAATTAATAAAGCTGATATTTTGTTAGTCATATTTGATTTCTATATAGAA
Source organism: Colletotrichum spinosum (assembly GCA_004366825.1). NCBI lineage: Eukaryota > Fungi > Ascomycota > Sordariomycetes > Glomerellales > Glomerellaceae > Colletotrichum > Colletotrichum spinosum. The sequence goes on from QAPG01001035.1 coordinate 2,941, forward strand.
AGCCTGATTATATAATAAAAATAACTCTTTAGCCTTTAGAGAGTTTTGAATAATTTAATATGCTATATGTATTCTATACAATACTCAAGAAGTTCTTTGATATATATTACTTATAAACAGAATATTTAGGAATAATACATAGTATATTACAAATACATGTTACATTACATATTACATATTACAAATACAAATATATTATATATTTATAATATTCTAGGCCTTTTACCTAATATATATATTTGTATTCGTAATATAATACTCTGGTAAGCCCTATGTTTATATTATATTACAAATACATATAATTATATTTGTAGTACTTATAATATATTACATTCTTGATAATATATAACAGATTAAATTAAACTATTTAGTTAATAAATCTCCTATATTTTATCTATAGTATTAACTTCAGTATTAAAATTCATAGCGTAATACTTTTCCTAAATAATTCATATCAAAACTATCATATTTTAATAATTCTTTCAAATTAGATTTCTCTATTTTAATATACTCTTATTTATCTAATTATCATAGTTTTATATTTATTAGAATTTCCTCTATTTATAGTAACAGTAATATAATTTATATAGATAGTTTTAATTCAGTATATTATATTATAAATAATACAATTATATTATATATATTTATATTTATAATATATTAGAGTTTCTAATATTACAAATACAAATATATATATCAGATATTATATATAATATATTGCAGATATATATATTTGTATTTGTATTAGATGTATATGTATTATCGTAATGCTCTGCTTATAAAAGCTATAGCTATACTACTATTTAATCTTAAATAAGCTTAATACTACGAAATCACTATAAGTCTTTTTTAAAGTAACATTTCGATTAAAAGTCTATAAATCAAATAATGACTTTAGAAGTATCTTTTAAGGGAAAAAGAATATATAATTCATAATATAAAAGGAAGATAGTATACTTTTTAAACTACTCATACAGCTTTTTATTATACATTTAAAACTAAAATATTCAAGGTTTATTCATAAGAAATATTACGATAAAAAAGAAATGTTTAAAAACTATATAATCTTTTATTAAAATAATAGATTTTATTTAGTATTTAGTAGCTTAGTAGTACTATTAAAAAAACTACTTCATAAATAAAATACTTAAAGCTAGAAGAATATATTAGGAATAATGTATTTAAGAAGTAGAATTCATAATAATTAAATTTTAAATATTAATCTCATTATTATATGTTCTATTTTACTTAACTCGTTTAAAATAAAGCTTTATATAGTATACTTAATAATAATTGGTTATATAGAATATATACTAGATTTTACCCCCTAATTATATATAATACAAATAAGACTCTTAATTATTACACATAATTAGGGGGCAAAATCTAGTATATATTATGTGTAACTAAACGTGGCCGAGCGCGTCGCGCGAGATTCTATTTCAAGCCGTTTAAGTGGGGTGATGCCCGTGGAGACGGCGCCGGCGCCCGAGGTTTACCCGGTGCAAACTCTGCCTCTCGAGCGCGTTATTTCTGATAGCATCTAGCTTGAGCGTACTGTCGTCTGCATGGCGCTGGCATGTCTCTGCTCTGGCACCTGGCGGGGGACCCGCCAGCCACACATTTCCCAACGACGGTCCCCGCTGCCACTTTCATGATGCAGCATTTAGCTTGGCTATAACCTGAGCGCAATGTCAGCACATTCGAACAGCCAGTTTACAGGGCGACGAAAAGACATACTGAGGCAAACCTAGGGGAGACGAAGAGTGCGGTCGCTTGTGCTAACAAAACTGGCTCTTCACCTTCAGTGGCCAGGGTTTCCAGCTGACCCTCAACCCAGGCCTTACGGCCTTCCACTTTCAGAGTTCGTGCTCGCAAGACAACATATGTCCCCGCATGTACTGGTCGTTTGTAGTCAATTTCGAGTTTCGCGGTGACGCCTACGTGGTGAGGGAGGGCACCAAAGCAGCACCGAGCCAAGCCTTCGTCCAGGATTGTCGCAAGCAGGCCTCCGTGTACAATGCCAGGGTGGCCACACATGTCGGTGCCGAGATGGGAGATAGAGACGAGAGATTTCCCACTCTCTTCCGTCCAGCACAAGGGAGGGACAGTTATGCGTCCAGGTCCAAGAAGGGTCCCGCCGGTGAGATTATGTCGCCGCAAGATCTCTGGTAACCTCAGGTGCGGTCTCGACTCAGACATGGCAGGACTCTTCCTCAATTCCGTGGAAAGAGGATGGGTTTTGATGAATGCGTCAACGGCCTTGGCCTCGTCATGCTGGGGAATGTAGCCGTTGAGGCTATCTTCATCCGAACGACGCCGCGTGACATCCCAGAGGCCAGTGAAAAGAGGACTCGCGGCGGCCACAAAGCCAAGACCGGCGAAGAGAAGGCCAAAAGCGCCGAATTTGATGGCGCTGCGAACCCGAGAAGGAGGTGGTGGTGTGGCAGGGGCTGCGGCAGACTGTGTCAATTCAACTCCCCGATTGCACATGTCGGGGCTGGCGATGAACTCACTTGTGTCAACCTCGTAATATCGTCGTTGTAGCTGGGGGCAAGGGGGAATGGTGGAGGCCACAGAGCGTGGTCGCCTTCCCCCAGTCATCGTTACGGGATGAGCAAACGCTCGCCTCGGCTTGAAGGAAGACATATTATTTACAGTCATCAGCTCGGACGTTCAAGGAGGCCACTGAGGCAACTTGTAGTATAAAAGATCGTCTAACCAATTGCTCGACTTGAAGTCTTAGCTGTAGTTGCACTTCTGTCAGGTATAATGTGTTGCATGTAATTAGGGTGAAAGATCTAGTATATACTACATATAACTAAATATAGCTAAATATACTACGTAAAACTCTATTTTAAGTAGTTTAAATAAAATAAAGCTTATAGAAATAGTATTAGTATTTAAAGTTTAATTAGTATAGTTTCTACGTTTTAAATATATAATTCCTAATATATTCTTCTAATTTGAAAAATTCTATTTATAAACTAGTTTTCTTATATAATATCAACCAAATTTTCTATTTATATCTTATAAGAAACTTTTTTTATAATTTTATAATTTTTATCAAACTTCTATTTTTCTAGTAAAAGAAATAATACTATTTATAAACTATTTAGATACTTCTTATTAGCTAGAAAGTATTTCTAATATTCTTCAGTTTTTATTTTGCTTTATAGTTATAATAGTTTCAACTTTATAGACCCTAACTAAAAATTAAAAATCTTATCAAAATCTTTCAATATTAGAAATCTTTGTCGAAATTCTTCTTTTTATTATAATCTTAAATAGTTTATTTAAATTGTTATACTAATGCAAAAGAAAACCTAGTAGGTCTAGGAATATTTTATAATATTATTAATTATAAAGTCTTTTAAAACTATATATTTAATTTTGAAAAACTTCTACTAGGTTTCTTTATTATAATTAGTAATTTTAAATATCTATATATTATACTTTTGATATTAGTTATACTATGCTATAGGATATATAGTAATTATATATATTACTATACATATAATAGTATACTCTCTATACCTTACTAGTAATAAGTACTAAGCACCTGGCGCTAGCTACAGCGAAATATATAATAACTAGTAAATAATTATCATACTATAGATCTAAAGTTTTATATAATACTATATACCATATAACAAAATAGTAATAATAATAAATAATTAGAATACTACTTAATATCTATACAGTAAGATATATATAATATGTATTACTTTTTAGATGAATTAATATTAATTAATAATCAGCCCTTCTATTACTATTATATCATTAATTAGTAAAGCTTATTATATTAGAAGAAGTAAGTATAAAATCCTATACTGAATATTTATATACGATAAAGGATTATAAGGTTTATTATTTAGATACTTTAGACTCTCTTTACTTTAGAATCTCGCTAGAAATTTCTAAATTATATATTAAGCCCTTAAGAATAATTACTATTGAAATACTAATAACTATACCTAATTTAATTCTAAAATAAAGTAGGTCTTATAGTGCTATTAAAGAGTTAATATATACTTGTAATAGTTACTTACTAGAATGTATTTAGTAAATATAATAATTCCTTTCAAGTTGTTATTAGATTTTAATATTAGAAACTTATAATATCTCTAGCTTAACTTCTCGAGAAACCTATATGGCCTCTTGAAAACTCTTCTCCTATTTTCTCTATATAGATCTAGCTAAATTAATAATTCTTCCCTTATCTAATATTTCTCTTATTTTTATAATAATATCTAAATTAACCCCTAGAAATAAAATACCTACTTTAAATACTTTTATATTCATAATAATAGTATCTTTAGGTATTTCTATATTCATAAAGTTCTGTGAATATTCTGATTCAAGACGTTTTAAATAATTCGTTAATATTAATTGTAAAAACATTATCAAAGAAAATTCTATAAAGATCTCTATTTATTTAACTTATTAGATAGTTTTCTATATCTATATAGAATTCTATAGCTCAGAATTCTTTTAGATATTTAAAGGAAACTTTAAAGATTAATTTATGATATTTCAACCACTTACTAATTTCCCTATAATATATTGACTTAAGAATTAAGGCTTATAATATTAAAATTAATAGAAATAGTAATTAAATCTTTACAATCCTATATCAATTATCTTAATAATAAGAGTTCACCTAATAGACTTATGAGGAGTTTAAAGAAATTCTGGAATACTATATTAACCTTAAGAGTAACTTTAAAAGGTATTCTGAGGAAGTTAATAATTTCATATTAGAAGAGTTAGATTTTATATTACTTCTCTATAATATTTAACTGAAAGCTAAAAATATAATAATAGTAGTATCTTTATAATAAGAGATTGAGAGGAGATATTAATAGTTAATTCAAATAGCTTATGTATTTATAATATAAGATAAAAGACTTCTATTATAATAATTAGTCTTATTAGTCTCCTATTAAATCTTAAAGCCTCTCTGATATTAAGAGGATTATTGAAGTTATAACTAAGACTAATTTAAATACTATAAATATTTTTATATCTTACTTCTATTACTTCTTTTAATAATATTTTAGTTACATATATTATATATTTTCTAAAACTATATAATAAGAAAATAAAGTATAGTAGTGGTTTATATAATATATTTAAGATGAAGATTTATATCTTTTGTAATTACTATTTTAAGCTTAATATTTTATATTATATATAAACTAGTATATTCTTAATTATATTAACATATTAGACTCTTAAGTATTACTTGAAATATTTAAGTAATTTTGTTTTTAATTTATAGTCTGAATAGATAATCTGTTATAGTAAAAACTGTTTTAAAAATAATAAATATTAATAGTTATATCATTTTAATTAGTAAAATACTACCTTCTAAAGTATTATAATTAAGAATTCTAAAAAGAATAAAAAGGAAGCTTTTAAGGCTTTTATATTAAAGATTATATATAATTAGAAACTCTATTTTTTGAATCTATTTATCATTTTCTTACTCTTATATATAATTATTTTAATAAGAAGTATTATATATATAATAAAATAAACTATTGATTTATAAGATATATCTTTAAGAAGAAATCTTTTGTTTAATGAATACAAATTAAATACTAACTCTAAAATATAGTTTATAATAATACATTAAGCCTTCTTTATAAATTATAAACGTATTAATGATTTAAATAATACCCTTAAGAACCCTCTTCAAAATAATAAGTCTAATAATACTATCATATAGTACAAAGTATAGTATAACTTTGAAGATAAAATTACTACTCCTCTTAAATAGTATTTAAAATTATGTTTTAGTAAAGATTGTATTACTTTTAATAGAAGTAAAATTATAAGACTTTTATAAGACTAAATAATACTCCATATCTTTATTTAAAATAATACTCCTAGTAGTAGAATTATTAAGAAGGATATTATAGCCTTTATATTTATATGTATCTTTAAAAGGTATTAGTTAGATATTATCATTCAAAATATTCTATCTAATTTCAATATTACTGGTTTTCTAATTACTAAGTACTCTCAGTTTACGATATTGAAATAGATAGTTAATTTATCTATAATTCTTGAATTTCTATAGGACAAATTAGTAGTAATAGACTTTAGTAATATATGTATAATTATTATATTTAGAATAATTAACATATTTATACTTCTTAGTATTATTATATTCTATGTGATATTATATAATACCTCTTTCCTATTCTACTTTATAAATATAAATTATTTTAATATTATATTTAATAATATCTATAATTAATTTCTTTACGATAAGAAGGTTATACTAATTATTTAAAAATAGGAGTATTTATAAATACTCTTTAATAAGGAGACGATAATTATTTCTGTATATTTTATAGAGATAGAAATATAGAAACTTTACTACTACTGTAAATATCTAGCTATTATACACTTCTATGATATTTTCAATAAAGTGGGATATCCAATTAAATACTACGCATTTAAAGTATTTAAAAAGTATTATTATTAGTAATAAATATATAATGAAGCCTCTTTATACTTTTATTCTACTATCTATAGTAATATTAACTTTAACTTTAAGATTCTTATTAATACTATTTATATTAATAGCTACCCTATACTTTATATTACTAATATTATAACAATATTTCATACTATTCAACTTCTACTAAAGATCTTAATAAAAGTAATACAAAAAAGGCCCTTAAGATATATGAAATTAATATATACTAGAACCTTCTCAATTTTATTACTACTATTATAAATATAATATCTCAATCTAAAGACTTCAGATTAGGAGTAAAAATAACAAGATTAATAATTTATATTATTCCTATTGAAATACATCATAGTATTAATAAGATTAAGTAATACTATATATTCCCTTATTATCTATATAATATTGACTATAATAAAATAGTTATTATTACTTAAGAAGTATTTTCTTAAGTAGTATATAAGGCAATCAATAATACTATTAAGCTAAATAGCTTTATATTCACTCTATCTATTTTTAAAGTCTATTTCCACTTTATAGAAAATTCAACTCCCTCTCTAGATATTATTACTTAAGTCTATATTATGTATAAAATAATAGAAGAAATCTATTATAAATATATTAAGTATACTATTAATACTATTTTAATAATATATAATAATCCTAATACCTCTAAAGTTATAATTTTCCTATTCTAATTACTTATATATATATAGTAAGAGAAGAATAATTAGTAAGATTTATACTACTTCTTTACTATATATAATAAGATATATATTCTTAAGTTTCCCTATAGCCTTTAAGAGCTTTAATTTATAGCTATAAAAGTATATTTTAAAAATAGCTAAAAGATCTTATTATAATATATTTTGAAGATGCTAATATTTAACCGTATTTATAAGAAATCTATAAGAACTTATACTCCTACTACTAGAGATTTAATATTATATAGAAATATATATTTCTATAGTAATATTTTATTTTTATTTATAGCTATCTTTAAAGAACTTTAGAATACTTAGTAAACACTACAAGCTACTATTACTCTATATAATAATAATACTACTACTATAAATAATAATAATCCCCTATCTACTCAAATAATTAGTAACATACTATCTTAACTATATATATATAATAAAGACATAGCTACTTTAAGTCTTATAATATATATAAATAGCTTACCTTCTTTAGATTTGAACTAAAAACCTTATTTTATAGTATATATTATAGCTAAAGAGTAGTTAGATATAGTACTAATACTTAACTTCTTTAAAAAAAGTATTATTATAATACTAGATCTACTATTTGAAGAATTAATTAAAAAAGAGGTTAAAAGTATTATTACTAATAGTATTATACAAATTATTTAGTATAATTCTATCTTCCATAAAAATTATAAATACTTTAAATTTTATATTATTAATAAAGTTAAAAATAAAGATATTAATAAAATATATAAGAAGTTGAGATTTATAATTTAAGATTTTAGAAATAATGGTAAGTTTAAAATATTAATATAATTACTAATAATCTAATAAAGTAGCTAGTAATGAATTTTAATTATAGTTCTAACTTTCTTCTAATATAATAGTATGATAAAATAGTTTTACAATATTACATAAGCCTATATTTAAGCTAAAATAGAGCTTATGAAATGTATTATAGTTAAACTACTTTTATACTTTAAAACTTAATACCCCTTAGGTTTTATTATAATTATTATTAAATTATTATATAGTCTTATTAAAGCTAATACTTACTAATAGGTAATTTACTCTAAATACTATAAAGAGTAATTATAAACAGAAATATTAATATATAATTTATANTATAGTCTTATTAAAGCTAATACTTACTAATAGGTAATTTACTCTAAATACTATAAAGAGTAATTATAAACAGAAATATTAATATATAATTTATACTTCTTTATCTTATATTTTGAAAATAATGTGTTTAGGTTTATAAATATATAAACTAATAATACCTTTAGCTTCTTAGATACCCCCTTTTCATACTATAAAAATAAGAAGCTTTAAAAATTTTTATTTAAAGTAAAATTTAAAATAGTTTTCTTAAAAGTAGTATTATTAGTGTTTAATAGAAGTATTCTATCCTTTTATAGTAACACCTTCTATTTATATTAAAAGTACTAAAAGTAAAAGCTTGCCCTTATTAATATATATATAATACTTAAAGTACTTAAGAAGGTATGTATTAAATAATATATATGTGGGGTATATTTTACTTTGATATACTAATTTAAAGTACTATTTAACTTTTCTTACGTAATATAAGAGTAATAACGCTTAGGTAATAATACTACTATACTTAATAAACATTTTAAGTAGTAAATTGAATATTTTAATTAGAGCTTCAAATTTATACTACTTGACCTCTCTAAAATATACTTCCATATTTCTATT
>QAPG01001036.1:0-11675 GCA_004366825.1 Colletotrichum spinosum
ACTTATTATATATATTATAATATTATCTATATATACTATATAGTATATATTAATTAAATTAGTAAGTATATAGTTAATATATATTTAAAAGGTTATTAATATATTAGTCAGACTAAATAGTATTGCTATATATTTATAATACTTATATTATATTTTAAATACTTGTTTTAATAATATTCTTATTTAATTTAAATATAATAGTAAGTATTCTTAAGGTTAATATTGAAATATATTTTATTACTTTTTAAAGTCTATTTAAAAGCTTATTAATTAGTAGTAATAAGTCTTAGTTCTTAATTATAACCTTATTAAAACCTCTATAGTTAATATAGAAATATAAAGAATTATCTCTTTTTAATATAAAAAAGATTAAGATATTTATTCTATTTATTAATAGCTATATATATCTATTTAATAGATTCTCTATAATATATACTTTTAAGTCTTCTAATTATTATTTATTTAGTAGATATATAGGTTTATAAAGTAACTTTTTATTTAATTATAGATTAATAGTATTTTTAACATCTTTAAAGATTAAGACTAATTTTATTATAATTCTATTAAATATTCCTCATTTGTTTATAAGTTCTTTAAAGATATCTATAATTCTAATATTTTATCCCTTTTTCTAAATACTTCTATATAAAATTTAAGATTCTTTCTTATTTTATTAATATATAATATAGAAGTAGTCTTATTATTTTTAATAATTTCTTAAATAAATACTTTTAGTTTAATAATAGATATCTATTAATAGTATTAAATATTTATTTAGATACTTATTATAATATTCTCTTAATCTATAGAATATTATTTTAATAAGAGGTTTATATATCCTTCTAATTAATAAGTATTAGTAAATAGTTAGTATAATTTCTATAGGTAATTATTTAAGTTTATAAGAAAAAATATTAATTAGTATAACTTCTCTAGCTTTAGTATTAAATTATTAAATCTTTTTAAAATAAATATGATTACTTTAGTTAAAACTAGTTTTAATAATATAGCTAACTATTTATTAATAAAGTCTACTTATAAATATAAGTTTATATTTATTATCACTTCTATTTCTATAGTATTTTAAAGAATAATTATTGAGCGTTCAACTATTCTCTCTATAAAGACTAACTTTTTAATTAATATAGGGACTATTAGTTCTATTTTTATACCTATTTATTTCTCTAGATTTCCTTACTATAGAGATCAATATTAATAATTTAAATTAAAATATAAGACTTTATAATATTCTACTCTTAGGTAGCTATTAATATTATATTTATATCTATCTTACTCCTATAATTTATAGCTTTATATTTCGTCATACTATATAAGAAGTATATCTTTATAATCTGTAATGTAGTTAATATATATATAGTTCTCTACTTTAAAATAAGTATAGTATTACCTAATCTATTAGTACTTTATTATTAGTTTTTAAATATTAATAGAATTAATAGTTCTATTTATCCTATTATTTATAAGGATAGGGGTAGTTAGAAAGGTTATAAACTTATATATAAATATTTATATCCCCTATTTTATATTAGTTTACTAATTTAGTATTATTAGAATTCTTATAGTCTTTTAGTTTCTATTATAATATTTCTAGCCTTCAGGATTGAGATTTTAAATCTTTCTATTTCTCTTTTTAAATCTAAGTATAATTAGTAGAAGTAGATAAAAGTTTCTTTTTTATTCTATTTAAAATTAGATATATTTAAATCTTAAAATAATACTAACTATTTTGTATAATATTATATAGGTAATTAATATTTCCTTTATTATATTTCTTTAAGTTTCTATCTATATAATTTCTCCTATATCTCGAAGTTAATATACTATTAGTGAATAAATATAATAAAGTTAGTTTAAATAGGGTTATCTTTCAGGCTAGTCCTATAGTTTTTCTATTCTATTTATAGTTCAAATATTAAGTTTATAAATACCTATTAGATCTATTAGTTAACTATACTACCTAATTAGATTTAATAACTATCTTTAATATTTATAAATTAATTGTTAACTTATTTAACTATAAATCCTTCTCTATTATTTTATAGTTATATAAAAGTAGCTTTTCTTAATCTTTAGGCAGCTTAAGTATCATTAATTATTTAATTAGCTATTAGATAAAAGCTATAGTCTACTCCCTATAAGCCTCTTATCACTTTTATATCTACTCTTAATATATTACTATTTAGAATTATGTAGCTTTAAATATTTGTCTTATAATATTTATTAAGTCTAATACTAGTAGGAGTATTAGTAGGAATAATAATTAGGATTACTTGTTAAATCTAGGTGTTAATTGCTAAAGGAATAGCAATTATTTAGACTTAAGGGTTATAATAGAAATTAATATTTCCCTTCTTTTTATATTAAAAGGTAAGTATTCCCCTCTTCAAAAAATATTTTATATAAAGTCTTCTAATAAGTTCTTTATTTTAACTTTTCTAATATATTATTAGGAAAAGCTTATATTAATACTAAGTATTAAGTTATCTTAAGTAGTGTATAGGAAGTACCTCTTTTTAAAAATATCTTCTCTAGGAGTTATTATTTTTTTATTATTACTATTTAGTCTACTTAATTCTCATTAATAGTATAATATAATATTAATAATCTTACTATATACCTCTACTAAGTTAAATATTAATTCTTAAAGTTTATTAAGGCTTATATTAAATCTATACCTATACGGTAGCTATTCTCTATAAAAATAATTACTGCTTAATATCCTTATTTATACTAATTACTTATAAGAATTAAATAGAAGTAATAGAATTATAAGAATATAGCTAAAGTTTGAATTAGAAAAGGTTTAGATATATAGATAGGATCTATATTACTATACAGACTATTACTTAAAAGATCTAAGTTGTAATCCTTTAATTGAAAATTCTTTTTAATACCTTAATAGCTATAACTAGCTAATTATTAAGTATACTATATAATCTTACTAATATATTTCTATAATATAATAATTAGAATAATACCTATCTTTACATTATTTAATATAATGTCCCTAAGATTACTAGTATTCTAATAATAGAAAACTTCCTAATTATTATAAGAACCTATTTTACTTTAAATTAAGCGAATACCTAATTTGGTTAGATTACTATAAATAAATATATAAATATTAATATTTATCCCTTCTAAGAGTATAGAAACGGTTCCTTAGAACTAGTATTATCTATAGAGTATATGAGGCAAGAGCCGACCATAGGGTGCAACTACCTTTAAAGGGACCCCGAGAGGCATATGACTTTAAATAGATCAGAGACCTTCAATACAAACTTTAATAGAAATATCTTTTATAATATTATTTATTATAAAAATCTCTTAAGAGAATTTTATAGTAAATAAGAAGTCTATATAGTAAGTTTGAATCCTATAGTAAGTAATTACAACTAGTAGGTATATACCTTCTGATTATATAAACTAAGTATAGTAACTACTACTAACTATTAGCTATTACTTTTAGCTATTAATAACTAGTAATTATTAATAGCTAGCAATAGGTATTACTAGCTGGCTAGTATTAGTATTATATAACTATAATCTTTTATAGAGTAATTATAATAGATAGGCTTATACCTTTCCTATTTGTCAAATATTATATTAACTAATTGTATTATTACTATTTAAAGTTTCTTCTATTTAAATAGTTCTTTAGCCTTAGTATTATCTATAGGGTTTATAAGGTAAGAGCTGACTACTAAGTATAGCTTCTTTTAAAGAGTTCCCAGGAGGTATAAAACTTTAAATAGATTAAAGACTTTTAATATAACAAATTATATAGATTTAATTTAAATTAATTAGGTAAAAGCCTTATATGAAGAATAGTAAAGAGGGAAGAGAGGTAGATATAATAGAAGTTATAGATAAAGTAATTAATTTCAATTTACTTTATAATATCTATTTAATATAATAGTTATTATTATTAACTTTCTTTTTCTAGAAGAATCTTACTATATAGATCTTAAGTTACTTAGTATATTTATTACTCTTATCTTTGTATATTACCTATTTAATAATAATATAATTATAGATAATTATAGTATTACTTATTTCGTTAACTAAAAAGACTTCCTAAAGCTTAATTCTTATAAAGTCTTAATAGTAAGTATTTAGATTAAAATAGTATTATATCTCTCCCTATTTTTAAGAAGGAATACTATATATTAAAAGTTATCCTAAATAGTTTAAATAGAATAAAGATAGATTTAGTCTTAGAAGATATCTATTATATTAAGAGTTTTTATATAAATAAAACTTTAGAAGTATTATTCAAAAAGAAGGATATTTAGTATTCTAATTTTAACTATATATTTTATTTTGAAAAAGAGAAGAGTAATATTATTATATATAACTTTTTTTAAAAGGTAAATTTAGTTTTCTTTAAATATACTCCTATTTCTACTTATTCTAATATAATTCTATTTAGTATCATATATATTATTAATTCTTATTTATTTTAACTAAACTCTTATTTCTTAAGAAAAGTTCTATATAAATAAGAAGAGTTAGTATATCTTTAGTATTTATAGTTGGATTATTTAGAACTTAATGTTCTTACTTGGGTTATTACTTATATTTGGAAAGTAAAGATGAAACTGACGATTTATTTAGACCATAAATACTATACAATAACTTATACTTAGTAAGTTATTTCCTAATAGATATCTAAATATTATACTTAGTAATTAATCTTATTATTAAATTACTTAGGATTTCTTTAACTATTCTTTTATATGATACCTCTAGGTAAGAGGTCGAGAAAACTGAGGTAATTAGTATCTAATTAGTAATATTTAAAGAAGAGGAGCCTTATAGTACTATAGCGAGAAGGCAAGCTTCTAAGCTATAGTACTTAAGTTAGTATATAATATAAATACTTATAGTATATAATATATGTAGCTATAAGCTTATTTCTTAATACTCTTCTTTAAATTAGGTTTATAGCTAGTTGAATATATAAAACTAACTTGAAACTTCTAAAATACTAGTTTTTAGCTAAAAACTCTAAATCTAAGGAGTTTTTAGAAATAGAATATTTTTAGGATTAATAGTATTAATATTATTTAACTAAATACTAATTAATCTAATTACTAGTAATCCCTTTAGAAGTAATCTTTAATCTAAACTATCTATTATTCTTAGTAATATAATAAAATCTGTATACTTTATAGTATTTAGGGTTTTAGTAAAATTATTAGTAGTTATATTAGTATTCTTAATATAATATAAAGTAATTATATTATTATTATTAACTTCTTAAATACTCTATTTATACTAAAAATTAATAGTCCATATATATATTTTATTTAGAAAATTTATAATATTTATTAGAATACTAATATTATTAATAAAGAGGATTATAAATATAGTAGTCTATTAATCTAATAACTACTTAATATATTATTAAATCTACTTAAAGAATATATTAATAAGTATAAGGTTAATAAATTTTATTTCTATAAAGCTTAGAATAATAATTATCTATTTCTTAGACTTCTAAATAATAAATAATCTAGTGAAATAGATAATATAGTTTTTCGTAGATATATGTAATAATTTATTATTAGTAAAATAGTATTTATTATAATATAGGGGCTAAGATTTATTATAAGATCTATTCTTCTAAATATAATATTATAACTAGTAGTACTAATAAAATACTAAAAGAAGTATTTAATAGTATATTAATAAGTAAGAGAGGGGTTAGTATTAACTTAGTATAGTTTATTTATGGTATAAATAATATCTCGTGAAATATCTATAGTTGGTTAATTAAAATAATGAGTTTATTTTATATAGAACTAATAAGATTAATTGTTATATTTATTTTTTGAATAAATAATTAGAAGGTTTTTATTATTAAATAGAAAGGTTCTAATAGGATGAAATTTATAATAATTAAAATAATATAGAATAGAGTTAATATATTTATATTAAGATAAGAAGGCTTTTATAGTATTATAGTAAATTTAAAATCCTAGAAACTAAGTAGTAATATTAAGATCTTTAAGAAGGTATATAGTTTTAAATATTTTATAAAAAGATTTTATAACTTTAAATATAGGGGTAGTTATAGTATCATTATATATATATATTAGAGTATGAGTATTAAGATTTTTATTAATAAAGAGGTAAATTTCCTTCTTAATAAGTATAAAGCTAATCTTCTTTATTTTAATTATAATAAGTTAGAACTACTAAAAAGAGTTCTTATAGAAGTTATATAGAGTTTTATAAAATAACTAAATTTTATTTATATTATTAATATAGTCTATAAATTAATAGATTTGGATTTAAATGTCTTATAGTATTAGTATAGTAACAAAAGTAGTATCAAAATTATATATTTTATATAAGAGATAGTAGAATATAATAATAGTAAAAAAGAAGTATATAGTAATAATAGTTACTGTAGTAGTATAAACTTCTTAAGATAACTAGTTATCCTTCTTATAATTACTATAAATGACTTATTGAGTTTTAAATTTTATAATATTATTTAAAGTATTAGTTTTAATATTCAAAATCTATATATTTAGAAGGATTTTAATATTAAAAGATTTAATAATAATATAGAAAGTTTCTTTAGTCATTATTTAGTTAATCTTAGTATTATGTATAAGTTTTTAATAAGATAATTAAAAAGAATTCTTTTTTACTTTTTTAATAGTATAAAAGATAGAATAATTTAGGAGAAGGATTTTCAATAGTACTATAGTAATAAGAAGAGTAATAGTAATTAGAATATTTAAACTCATATAAATATTAGTAGTAAGAAAGGTTTTCTTCTTATTGTAGGAACAAAAGCTATAGGTTTTATAATAGTAGTTTAGTAGTTTTATTATAATAGTATAATAAAGATATCTTAAGGTAGAAATAGGGGGAATATTAGCTAGTTTTATTATTAGTAGATTAATATCTAGATTAAGATAATCTAATTCTTATTTCTAAGTAATATTTATAAAATTATTATTTTTCTTATAATTTATAATATTAATAAGTTTTAGTTAAATATTAGTAATTGGAAGAAGTAAGCTTTCTAGTGATAGAGTTATATATTTTATAATATAAATCTTATTAGTTTAATAAATTGTTAAGGTAAGTTCTTTTTTCTTTTAGTAAAAGGTTTTCTATAGTAATAGTATTTTAATCTAAGATTTAATTAGAATATTAGATCTATAGGTTAGATTTATTAAATAGAATATTATAATTAATACTACTAGGTTTAGTATAATTATCAAGAAGGTATAAGATAGTTTTATTAAGATATTTGTAAAAGTAAATATTATAATAGTAAAAAGCTTTTTTTATATTAGGAATATAAATATAATAGATATAACTATATAAAGAGTTATAGCTAATAAGAAAGTTTTTTATAATATTTATTTTATTTTAATAGTATAAGGAAGGTACTTGCTTTTTATTAATGTATATAGGTGATATTTCTGAATATATAGATATACTTAATATATAGAAGCTTATAATCTTTAGCTAGATTTAAAT
Organism: Colletotrichum spinosum; assembly: GCA_004366825.1. Classification (NCBI taxonomy): domain Eukaryota; kingdom Fungi; phylum Ascomycota; class Sordariomycetes; order Glomerellales; family Glomerellaceae; genus Colletotrichum; species Colletotrichum spinosum. The sequence continues at coordinate 7,531 of QAPG01001036.1, forward strand.
TTCTTATTATAATTCTATAAAAATTAAATTTGTTTTTATTAATTTATAGTAAGAAGTTAAAGATCTAAATAGTAGCATTAAGAGTATAGTTCTAGAGCTTCTTAAGTAGACTATTATTAATAAGTATAATATAGACTACTTTAATAATAATCCGGCTAGTATATTTAATTACTCTATTTATGAATAGTATATAAGTAGTAGTAGGATTAATTTAAACATTTATAAAATAAGAGTTTCTGAATATTACTTTGAATTCTGAAGTATTATTATAAACTTATAATTATATAGTTTATATAGTTATATTAGTAAAAGTGTTATTAAACTTCTTAATAGTTTTAAATATAATATTATAATAATAAGTATTTAGTAAAATAAGTTAGTAGTGATTATTATAGTAATTCAGAAAATAAAAGGTATACTTCTTACTTATTATAAATAATAGCTTGATTCTAATAAAGCTAAGATAAATCTCTTTACTTATCTACATAAGAAGGAGAAAGGTATTATAGCTAATAATTTCTATTGATTTAGTAAGATAATATATTTTATAATAGAAAGAATTAAGTTCTTCTTAAGTAAACTATATATTTATATAATAATAAGTTTTAATAATGTATAATAAATATATATAGATAAAGTATTAATATATTATCTTAAGTATAAAATAAGTTTTTATCTTGATTTTAGTTAGATTAAGAGTAGTATTAATAGGAATAGTAATATTATTAGATATATTAATAATATAAATATTATTTATTTAGTAGACCTTAATAAGGTTTTGATAAGATTAAGTATTAATAAGGTTTATCGTATACTGATTATATTTAATATAGTTTTTTAAAAGTCTATTTAGATTAAGTAAATTAATAAGATTGAAAAAGCTATATTTTACTTCCTTAATAGTCTAATTAATAGTTTTAAAAAGGTTATCAAGATCTTCTATTTGAAAGAAAATAGTATTTATACTTTTTAGTCTTACTAACTTACTATTAGTAGTAGTAAAAAGTTAAAGGTTATTATAAATGTTATATAATATAAAAAATATAAGGTTATTAAAGATTAAGCTAGAGTAATTTAAGTTGACTATAATACTTAAACTTATAATAATTTTATTATTTATCATAGTATTTACTATTTTGAGTATTATTAATAATTTCTAAATAGTAAGACTTCTAATAGTGGAGCTACTAATAATATCTATAGTACTTTTAATAAATATCAATAAGGACAAAGTAGAAATGAATACTTTAGTATAATCTTTACTACATATATATTTTATAATACATATAATAAGTTAATTATAAAACTTATAATTAGTAAGAATAAAATTAAAATAAGTGGTCTAATACTTTAAGGCTAGATAGTTCTTTTTATAGTAAGGGTATTTACTATCCTTCTTTTTAGTTAGAATAATACTAAATATAGTACTTTTAATAATAGTTATTTTATAATATAAAATAAGACCTATTTTTATTCTTTATTTTAAATAAGAATATAAATAATGTTAATAATATTAACCTATATAAGCTTTTTATTATTATTAGTATAATACTTATAAGTATTAAGTAATCTTAACTTAAAGTAATTAAAAAGCATAATAATCTAGGAATAAGTAGTATTCTAGTTATAAAAGCTTATAATATAAGTATATAAGTACTACATATACTTAAAAATATTATAAAAAGTCTTATAGTTATAAATATTACTTTTAGTAAACTTATTAATAAGAATACTAATAGTATCTTTATAAACCTTAAAGATATACTTCTCTAATACTTTTATAAATATATAAAAGTTACTTTTATCTTACTACTTAGTATTAAGTAGTTTATTAATTAGTATATTATATAATAATATAAAAAGTTTATAAGTAATACCCTTATTATTCTCTTATAATATATATAGAAAACTTTTAATAAATAGTTTAAATGTATTAATATTAATATACTTCTTAACCTTATTTGCTCTAAATATAATATTGATTAATACTAGTTATAAGGACTAATTTGATTTATTTTTTAGTTTTAAAATTAATAAAGTTACTATTTTATAATTTAGAGTATTAGTTATTATAATATAAAGAACTATAGTATTATATAATATATAATTACCATTTATAAACTATTATTATTTTATAATTAGCTTAATATAAAAATATAAAGTAGTATTATTATATTTAAAGTTATAAATAGTTAGGAAGGGGTAGAATAAATAAAGCTTCTATATTGTAGGTAAAAATATAAGCTAAACTTATAACCTATAATACTTATAAGTAAGAGGTTGAGAAAACTAAAGTAATTAATATCTAATTAGTAATATCTAAAGAAAGAGAGTTTTATAATACTATAGTAAGAAGGTAAGCTTCTAGGCTGTAGTACTTAAACTAGTATGTAATATAGGTACTTATAGTATGTAATGTATATAGCTATAAGCCTACCCCTTAACATTTTATATATAATATATTATATTAAGTAATAGTAATTAAAGATAAATATATAACTTATCTTCTTATCTTGATCTTTTAGAATAAAGTTTTAAAATAAGTCTTTAATATACTAGATTACTTTGAATAATAAATATTATATTAGAAAGACCTTCTTATTTATAAAATCTTATAAGATATGAAAATAAATATTATAATTAATAGATAAATTCAATACTAGATATTTTTCAATAAAGAAGGGATTAAACTTAAGTCTTCTCCCCTATATATAAAAGAACTAATAAGTAGTTAGGAATACGCTAAGTAAGAGATTATTATTAGGTTTATTAAGATACTTACTAATATAAACCTCCCGTCTTGTTTCTAGCTAGAAGTAGTTAAGCTTACTGCTTCTATTTATAATATTAACCTATAAGTAAACTCTAAGTAGAAGTTACTTATTAAAATTAAGGAAGAGTAGTTCTAGTAATACATAAAGTAAAATATCTAAGGAGATATTATCTCTCTAGTAAAAGATCTATATTTTAACTAGGGGTATTTTTATATATATAGATATTAAGCATATCTACTTAAGAAGGAGTAGGAATAAGAACTCTATAAATAATAATTTCAAACAAAACTAAAGGGTTATGTTAAATATTTAATTAGATATGAATTTAATATATATAACTTCTACTAGATCTAGAATTTTTTACTTAACTAGGTAATTATAATATACAATATTAAGTTTAATAAATTTAAGTTTTCTATAAAAGAAGATATTAAATAAGTTATTCTAAAGGATTTTACTTAGGTGATAATTAGAGAGATGAAGGAAGATTCTAACATTATAAATAATATATTCTAAATATTTAAGATTCTTAATTTAGTTAATACTACTTAAATCCTATCTTATGAAATATTAGTTATTATAAGTATTATTATAAAAACTAAGAAGGAGTTTCAAGATATTAAAACTACTTTTAATAGGCTTCTTCCAAATTAAGGGGAATAGTTAATAATACTAGAATTAACCCCTAAGCTAAGTAATTTACTTAGGAATATTAATCTCAAAAGATTTCTATTTAATTAGAAACTTAAAAATGTTATTTATATCTACATAGATAAACTAATAAAACTATCTATTTTAATAATAAATAAAAATACTACATATATTACTTATACTTAAAATATATAGCTATACATAATAAAGAGTAAACTTATTCTACTAGTTAAACTTTAATATATAAAAACTACAAAAAGTAGCTAATTAATATGAAGTAGTTATGAAATCTAAAATCTTAAGTTAGATTTATCTTAAAATAATAATTTTAACTACTACTTTATATACCTTATATTTATAACTAGTACTTGAATATATAAAATCCCTCCTAGCTTATATTTACTTAATTAGCTATACTTTACTTTAGATAAATTATATAATTATCTTATATTCTACTTTATTATTTTAATAAAAACTTCTTAAATAAAGTATCCTTATATAAAAGCTTCTTCTATAAATAATGTTTAGAATTTAATAAGCTTAGTAAAATAAGAAATTAGAAAACTTAATCTAACTTTATTAATAGAAACTTTATATTCTAAATAGCTTCTTAAAGATATTACTACTTCTAAGTAACTACCTTACTCCTCTTTAATTAATTAATCACTTTATCTTATCAGAATTCTATTATATGTGTATATATATATATATATATATATA
>QAPG01001037.1:0-11696 GCA_004366825.1 Colletotrichum spinosum
TATTTAAAGGTAGTTAGATATATAGTAAAAAAAGACTTAATAGTATAACGTATTATTAAATAGGTTATTTATATTAACTAAATATATTACTAAATAGCAGAATACTAATAAATAGTAGTTAAAAAGTAGGTGGAAGTATAAAATTTATAATATTAATTATATATATATATAATTAAAGAATAGTTATCAAGTTATTAATAAAGAATTTTAGATTTAAATATAAGAAGTTAGTATTAAGATATATTGAGATCTTAATAGTAGAAAGAATAAGAGAATAAATATATAAATTATATCTATAAAAATAATACTACTAGATATATAATATCTTTCTTATGTCTTTATTTGAATTATAAGTAAAGTAGTAAAGACATACTAATAGTTAGATTATTCTCTTTAAATTAAAAGATAACTTTATAAAATAAGAAGTAGAAGAAACTAGAAAGAAATAAGGAGATAGAAATAATAAATATCTTTTTATAAAATAAATTAAATGATTTATAGAATATAATATATAGGAAATTATAATTAACCGAAATAATATATAAAAAGCTATTTAGACATTCGAAAAATAAATAATCTAATATTATACGAAATAGAATAATTGGTATAATATTGAAACTAAGTACGTAATAATAGTATTCTAAGAATAGGGGAGAAATAGCCTAGTTAACTATTTAAATAACTTGAAATATTATTCTAAGGAATATATTTCTAAATTAGATGATTATAGTTTAAATAATATTTATAAAGGTATATCTCTAAATTAGAAAAACTAATATACTTTAGTAATAACTTAATTAATGTATATAAAGTAATATAATTTATATACTTAAGACTTAGATATATTCTTATTAAAGTATCTCTAATTTCTTTTTATAAAAATAGTAAGAATAACAAATACTATAAGAATGATGAATACTATAAATTTAACAGGTATTATAAATATAATAAATACTAAAAGTATAGTAGCTTCTTTAATAATAGAAGCTTTCTTTATAATTACAGCTTTTTTAAGAATAGTAACTTTAGACATAGTAGACTTTTTAGTAGTAGACTAATCACTAGTAGATATAGAAGCTATAGGAGTAGATATAATAGTGTTTAAATAAGTTTTATGTTTCTTAGTAAGAAGTCTTTTTATTAGAATACTACTATCTATAGATTCTCCTTTAATACTAAGTATAATATTATTATTAGAAATTAAGTAATATTAAAACCTTATTAGATAGACTTTAAGAGAAGAGATATAATTATCTATAATAAGTATAATTATATTAGAATTATTATTAGTAAGATAAAGAAGCAATAAAAAGATTCTTATAATTCTAGATTTTCTATTCTTATTACTATTATTATTTTAATTATTATTACTATTTTTTCTTTTTTTCTTAATAGATAAAAGCAAACTAGGAATACATATATTATAAAGTAAAGTAAGATTAGACTTATAAGGAATATGCTTACTATTAGTAATAATAATAAGATATTTAAATATATTATACTTTATATACTTAGTAAGTTAATTGTGAAAATTATTATTAAATTAGAGTAGTCTTAAAATTATAAGAACTTTAGTACTTATAGGTAATAAAGTATAATAAGATATGGTAAAGAAATAAATAAGCTACTATTCTAAAGTGATAATAAAACTATTATTATAAAGATAAATAGGTTATATAGTAAATAGTTAGTAAAGCATCTCCTCTATAAGTCTTGGAATACTAAGCTATTCTATTAAATAGTAATAATAATAAAGTAAGTATTTAGTAAGTTTATAGTAATAAAATATATAATATACAATTATTTATAAATAGCTTATATCTCTTAGAAGAAAAGATATTTTAAACTAAGCTTCTTCTTCTATATATTAATAAAAGAATCACAAATAATATTACCTATATACTACTACGTTACTAAGACTTTAATCCGAATATAAAATAGTTTGCTTTTATATTTAGAAATTAAGATGTTTCATTTAAATATTTAGTAATAAATATATTGTTTACTTCTAAATTCCTTAGGTAAGGCTATACAGCTTAAAAAGAATCTAAATAGTAAATATTAATACAAATAGTAGATACATAATAAAAAACAACTTATATTATAATATTTCTATTTATTCTTCTTATAAAAGAAATACCTGTATATATAATTACTGATAATATAAAGTAGCCTTTCTATATTAAGATAAAATAAAAATAGATAATTAAAGTAAGGTAAATATTTATTAAGCTCTAGGTATAAGAAACCCTTATTAGTAGCTTCTTTACTATTATAGATAAATACTAAGAGGATAATAATAATAATAATAATAATAATAATAATAATATAAAATATTATTAGGGAATATATAGTATATGGATGATAGAAAAGAAAAGGAAAAGGGGAAGAGAAAAAAAAATAAGCTAGAAATAATGAGTAAGATAATATAAGAAAATGTTAAAAAGATAAAAATAATATAAGTATATAAATAGAAAATATTAAGATATAGATAGACAAAATAGATAATACTTACTAAGTATATAGCGAAATCGTATACAAACTATAATAAAACTTAAAAGACTATTTCTACTAGAATAAATATTATAAAGATTAAAAGTTTTAATATATTATTAGGATAATAACAAATATATTTATAAGTATAGGAAGGAATAACTAAGAACCTAATGATGGAAATAACAAAAATCAGTTCTACTATTTAGATAATAGAAATCGCTTTAATAAATAATAATAGTAGTATAGAATAATTACTAGTATTAAAGGGGTATTTGATATAATAAATAATTAGTGTTAATATATAGACTTATAATAAATATTAGGAAGTATATAATTATAGCTTTAGGAATTAAAACCTTTAGAAAGGGGGATAATTATAAGGATATACTAATAAGACTATATAATATACCTAATAACTAGCTAATTATAACTATTAAAATATTAGAAAGAGTTTTTAGCTAAAGGAGTATAACTTGAATCTTTAGAATATTAGTCTATATAGTAATATAGATCTTATTTATATATCTAAACCTTTCCTAGTTAAAGCTTTTAGCTATACTTATATACTAACTAGCTAAACCTATTACTAACTATTAATAGTTACTAAATATTAATAGCTAGTAGTAAGAGCTAGTATTTAATAGTAGCTACTATATAATATATATAACTAATAAGACTAGTTATAATTATTTCTTCTAGGATTTAAACCTACTACTCTTACTATAAAAAAGTAAAAGCTAGCTAGATATTAACTTCTTATATTAAATAAGAAAGACTTATAATATTAATAGGGCTAGAAAGAAGGTTTACTATATAGAATATAAAAGCATCTTATAAATTATCTTTAGGAAATATAATACTCTTAGATTCTATTCTTATTATCAAGATTAGGTAAATTATATCTTAATTCCCATATTCATAAAAAGGACTACTAATAACTCTTAAGACTTCTATCTCATTAATTATACTCAAGCTATTATAAAGGAAATATTCAAAAGCTTTATTTTATATCTAAAATGCTAATATAGTATTAATATTAAAGTCTTTGAATATAATAATAAAATTTCTAAATATAAGAGTTTGAATCTGAATCTTACTTCTTAAGATATCTACTTTAAACTATCTATTTTATATACTTAGAATTAAAATAGGGATGTTATATATATGAGAAGAGTTATTGAAGCTTATATAAAAGCTGTGAAATAAAAGAATAAGTTATTATATAACCTGTAGCTTAAAGTTCTGCAGGTTATAGTATTTGTATATAGTTTATACTACTTTATCTCTTAAGCTAATAAACATTACATTAGAAACTCTACAATACTATTCAAAGAAATAGTATTATAAGATGAGACTTAATTTATTTTATATCTATAATTATATATACTTTATTCTTATTATAAAGATATAATTCAAATACAAATCGCTAACCTACTTTAAGATATATATTTCTATTTACCTTTTAAGAAATATATTCTAACTAGTTAATATTAAGTATAAAATTTACTTTAAGATAGAACTACTAGTTAAATTAAAGGTCTTCAATCCATTCAAAGTCATATACGTCTTGGAAACTTTTAAAAAGAAGCTATACCTAGTAGTTAGCTCTTACTTTATAAACCATATAGATACTACTAGTACTGAAGTATTATATATAATTAGAGGTTAAAATTAAATATATACTATAAATAACTAAGTATAGCTCTATATACTATATAAGACTTTATTTGTAGCAGTTTGAATAAAGTAAAACTTATAGAAATAGTATTAGTATCTAAGATTTAATTAATATAATCTCTATTTCTTAAATATATTCTTCCTAATGTACTTCTCGATCTTTAAAAGCTTTCTTAACAAGTTAGATGTTTTGAATAATACTACTTAAACTTTCTATTTATATCTTATAATAGGTTTCTTTTAGAATTACATTATCTTCATCAAATCTCTATTCTTATAATAACAAGACTAATCCTATTTATATATTAGATAGCTATGATTTATTAGCTAGATAATGTTTCTAGTATTTCAAAGCTTTTTAGTTAATATTATTATTACTTTAAATTAGTACTTATAGATTTTAATTAGTAATGAAAAGTATTAGGAATAATATACTTAAGAGGCAGAGTCTATACGAGCTAAACCTTAGGCATTAGCACTATTTCTATAAACCTTACCTTATTTAAACTATTTAAAATAAAGCTCTATATAATACATATAGTTGTATTTAGTTATATAAAATATATATAAGATTTTGCCCCCTAATGATATACAATGAATAAGAGTTTTATAATACTAAAAACGAATAAACTAAAGGAATATATTATAGTAATTTAATATATTTTGAAAATAAAGATATCTATCAAAGATATTCTTCTTTTAATCTTAAATGGAGCTAATTAATAGTTTACTTAATATAATACCTTTTGGGTAAAAGTTAAATCTTATAATCTATAAAATTACCTTAACTTTAAAATCATTACTTTCTAAAACTCCTTCTTAAAATGTCTTTAAAAGTCTTTCTTGAGTAACTTTCTGAAAGTTGAATAATATTAATAAGCCTTTAAAATACTTAAACTAAATAAATTTAAAACTTCTACTTCTATAAGGAAGAATTCTAAAGAAGATTTATAATTCTTGATAGATATTATTAAAGAAATATATATAAGAGATATTATAGATTTAATAGAGAAAGATTTAAAGATCTATATAACTTTCTATAATTTCTATATCTTGGGAATTTGAGAATATTAATATAAGTATTTAAACTAATTCTATATAAAGATTTAAATCTTTAAATATATAAATAAGATATTTTAATATTACTATTATTATATGGAAGAAAATATCATAATATAAATTACTAACTTCTATAACTACTTTAGTATTATAAATAATTTGGACTTCTAAAATACTATCTTTATATATAAGAAGACATTTTAGTCCTTTAGACTTAAAAGCCTTATTATAAAAATAATAATTAAAATATAGTTTTAGAAGTAATAAGATATTATATATGAAGTTTAAATAGTTATTTATATTCTTTCTATTATAATAATACTTGAAATTTATAATCTTATATTTCTATTCATTCTTTTACTACTGAAGCCTTATATATAGAGTTATGTATTTATAATTTATAGTTATTGAAATTTTATACTCTTAAAGAAGATTTCTTTAACTATCTTAAAAGTAATACAATATGTTCCTAAAGTTTCTCATATAATAAAATTAGTTATATTACTTTGAATATTATAATAAAGACTCTAATTATTACTTGAAATATTAAAAGTAATAAGAAACAATGTTAAAACTCAAATAAACCCCTCTACCTTCAAGAGTATAAACTAAGTTATACTTTGGAATATTATTACTATATATACTTTTAATTAATTTATAAAACTTAAGTATTAAATATTTCAATTAAAAAGAGAATTGAATAATTATTAGTTTTAAATCTAAACTTCTTTAAGAAGATTTAAAGTTTTAAATAATAGTAATTATATAATTAGTTCTCTAATTAAGATAACTATAATATTATGTAATAATTATATTATAAAAAGGAATTTTGATAATACTCTTTTTGAAACTCTTGTATCTTTAATTTAAATACTTCAATCTACATCTTCTAGGATATAGAATAATTTATAATCCTTGAAGAAATGTCTATAAAAGATAATGTTTAATAAAATAAAACTTATATTTATTGAGAACTATAGAAATACTAAGATCTTTATTATAATTAATAAAAGTAAAGAAGTTAAATTATATTTACATAAGATTACTCTATCATTTACTTTAACTATAAGTCTTATTTCCTTTTAATAATTAAAAGAAAAAGGCTACTAATAAGATATTAAGCTAAACTACTTATTTTAATTATAGAAAAGTAATTATTCTAAGATTATAGTTATTAATATTTAATATAACTAGTAAGTCTTTAGATATTATATATTCTATTAAAGATTAATTATTTTTGTAGTATAATTAATATAATATAGGCCTTCTTTTAGATATTACCATTACTAGTAATATACTATCAATAGTATTTAAAGACTTTTATGAAGTAATAAATAGCTCTAGTATTAATAGTTAGGATAGCTTGATGGAAAGCTTCTTAATTACTTTATTTTAATTATATAATATATTTAGATTACTAAAGGCTATTTAAAATGTAATAATTACTAGTTTATAGAAGGAATATATAAGATTTATAGTATTAGTAAAATAATATATAGGATGTATTATATAAAGTTTAAGAGTATTTTATATACTACTTCTAAACAATATATTATTTTTAACTTCTATGTTTATTATTAGAGTTATAATAACTATACTTTAATTCTAATATTTATAGATAGAACTACTAATTACTCTTAAGACTTTTCTTATTAACTATATTAGAACTATTATTATAGGAATATTTGAGAGCTTTATTATATATCTTTAGTATCAATATAGTATTAATATTAAGGTCTTTAAATTTAATAATAAGGTATCTAGATATAAAAGTCTGAGATATAATCTGACTTCTTAGAATATATATCTTAAGTTATTTGTTTAATATATTTAGAATTTAAATAGAAATATTAAACGTATTACGGTAATTATCAAAATATAAATAAGAGTTATAAAGTGTAAAGGTAAATTATTCTATAAGCTAAAATTTACATTCTATATATAGTAGTATCTCTTGATGATTAAATATTATTCTATTTTGTAAAGTAATAAATACTTTATTAGAAGCTTTATAAACTTACTTAAAGAGATAATATTATGAAGTTAGACTTAATCTATTTCTATACCTATAGCTATAAATACTTTATTTGTATTATAGATATACAACTTAAATATAACTACTAAATAAATCTTAAAAACTATATCTTTATTAACCTTTTAGTTTATTATATTTTAATTGATTAATATTAGGTATGTAATCTATTTTCAAATAAAGCTATAATAATTTAAAATATCTCTTTTAGTAAAACCCTCTTCTTTAATAAAAGTTCAACTTCTTTATACAATAACTTTAAATGGCTTAAATTTAATGAAATGTCTTACCAAGTATAAGAGTAAATGATTATGATAACCCTATTTGAAGTTAATTTAACAACTTATTAAAATCTCAATAAGAAGTTTAATAAAGTAGTTTATATTGAAATAAGAAGTAATTATAATAACTTGAAGTTTTATACTTATATAATAACTACTTATAAGCTTTGTTAAATATTATTTAAAACTATAAAGTGTATATTATTAATTCTTCTAGAATTCCTTATTATATTCTTCTATAATCCTATTTATAGAAATAAAACTATTAAGAGGTAAAGGGTCTAAATATTTCTAGAGAGAGTTAAATATAAGAAATAAATAAAATATTATATTATAATAATCAGAAGATTTGCAATTAAAGCTGTCTTTTGATTTAATACTTTTTAGTTATCCGAAAGTATTTTGAATTTCTCCTTTCTATAATTATAGAGTAATATTAATAGTTAATTAGAAGGAGTCCCAAGGATTTACTTATTTTAAAGATTTTAAGATAAAAGTATTATAAATTTCAATAATAGACTTTAACTATAAGATAAATTAGATATTAGAAAATATTTCAAAAATAGAAAAATAGAAGTTTCTATTTTAAGAGTCTTATAATAGAAGTTATTATTATAATGTATATCGTATTTAATAGTATTTATCTATATATATATTAAAGTTGGTCTAATCCTCTTTTTTATAATAATATTACTTAGGAGTAAGCTTCAAATGTTTCAATTTTAAACTTATTAGAATGAATTTCATTTTTGATTTAAGAGGTATATTATCTTCTTCTTTTACTTTGAGAATTATATATTCTCTTTCTCGTTAGAAGATATTTGTAAAGTATTTATATTATTAATAGACTTTTATAAGAAATATAACTCTAAGAGAGATAGAAACTTATAGTAATCTCTTAATATAAGGATTATTTAAGATTAAATAGTATAATAACTAAAGTTCTTATAATAAATATAAGTAAAAACATTCTAAAGTATTTTATAAAATATAAATAATATATTAAATATTTTGAAATCTTTTTAAAGGTTAGAGAATTCTCATTCCAATATAATTATACTTCTTGTATAGAAATTGAATATTATTAATAATATATCAATCTCATTAATTATATTATAATTATACTAAGACTAGATATCGTTTATCTAACAAACTAGTTATTATATTCTAATTGAAACCTTTTGGATAACTATTATCTAGAAGTAAAATAAGTAACATAATATTTAAATAAGATAAAAAGCTTTTACTTTAAACTAAATTATAAGATTAACAATTTACTTAGTAGTCTTATATTTACTATAGATATTAATTTCATAGATAGAAGTAATAAGTAAAAGAACCTTTGAATATATATCATATATTTCTTTAGAAGTCTAATAGTATAGCAAACTATTAAATGAGATATTACTATTTCTTTAATAACCAAAGTAAAACTCTAAGTATTATTTTAAATCATTTAAGAAGTTATTTGTACTAACTATTTAACTACTATACTTTAGGTAGATCTAATAATAAATATATTTAATAGAAGTAAAATATATGAGTCTCACTCTACTATTCAAATTTGATATCATAACTAGTAAGTCATATATTAATAATTATTAAAATAATATAACTATATATAAAGCTATAATATATGAATATTTACAATTACCAACTATAATAAGAAGTTTAATAGACGTATTTGAAAATCAAAAATATAGTTAATAGTTTTATAAGGCTTCTCTAAAGCTATTAACTTAATGTTTTTATTATTTAGACTAATGTAATAGATTAGTTCAACTACTTAAAACTATAATAAAAAGAGGAATTAAAAAAACCTCTAGTATTTAAAGACTTTATTAAAACTTTAACTATTAGCCTAAATCTATAGATCTTAAGCTATAATAATAATAGGATTAAATAAGAAACTTGAGAACGTAAGAAATATCTTCTATTTAATAAGAAATATCTAAATAGCCTATGAATAGTATTATTCTTGTTATTATAAGAATAAAAATCTAATAAGAATAATAAAATAATAGAAGAAGCTTCTTATAAGATGTAAATAGAAGGTTTAATTAGTATTATTTAAATAAGCCAACTTATAAGTAGAACTGTAAAGACTAAAAGGATATATTAAGAATAATATATATAAGAAGTAGAGTCTATACTAATTAAACCTTAGGTATTAGTATTATTCCTATAGGTTTCACCTTATTTAAAGTATTTAAAATAGAGCTTCATATAGTATATATAGCTATACTTCATTATATATAACAAATCTTAGACTTTACCTACTAATTATATATAATAAAAAGCTTTATCATAACTTTAAAATATTAGAAATCTTTTTTCAAAACTTCCCTTTATTATAATCCTAAATAGTTTAATTAGCATATTGTATTAATTTCAATAATAAAGATATTAAATTAGTAATTCTAACATACTTTATAGAAATACTAGCTATAGAGTTTCTTAAAAGTATATGATTAATTTCATAGTATTCTTATTTACTTTCTTATCATAAGTAGTAATTATAAATATTCATATACTATAGTTATATATATAATTATACTATTTGAACTATTATACAGTATATTATTTACTAGGTGTTATATTGAATTTAAATAGCTAAGTAAAATCTATAGATTTTATTTCTATTAAACTCATTTACTAAAGAGTTTATTTAAAATATACTAATGGAATAGCTAGTAAAAATAGTTTATAAAGTAGTTTAGAATAATACCAAACACTTTACCTTCAAAGTAAAAAGATAAAAGTATTTTATTTATTAATTTGGTATATTATATAAACTTGTAAAAGAAATTATAATAGATAGCTAAAATTGCTTTCAATAATTACTATTATGTATAAAATTAGTATTCATAGTAATGAAAAGACTTTGAAACAAATTACTAGTTTTATAACTAAATTTAAATTGAAGTTCTTTATATTACTAAGGTATTATATTAGGTATTTAGGTTTTATATGATGATTATGTAAAGAATTCTAATCAAAAGATAATAATTAGCTTATTATTCAAGTAATATCTAGTTTTATTATAATTCTAATATAATTACTAAAACTAATATCTTATTAATAATAGTTAATCTCCATATAAAAAGCTTCATTATATTAGAAAAAGAATTCTTCAGCTTTTAGACAAACTATAAACTATAAAATAGATAATATATCTATTATAATATATTTGAGAAGCTTTTTAATTTATATTACTTATAAGAATTATAGCTATTGTATTACTGAATTTGAAATAATGTTACTATTAAAAACTTACTATAGGTCTTAATTTCTTTTAGAATAGAGCTTCTAATAGGAATCTATTAATAGTGTAAGTATTTTAGAAATATTTTTTAAAGAGAAAAATAATATATAATTATTAATATAGAAGAATTAGATAATATATTTCTGAAGTTAGTAATATAAGTATCTTATATAAAATAGAAGTTTATTAGAGAAGGCTTTTACTTAATAGCTAAAACTATTTAATAAGTATAATTATTTTTAGGATAATAGTTTTTAGAGAAATAGTTATATCGGTTGTATTATACTGTAGGGTATGTAGTAACCGCACGTATTACTATATATATAGTAGTATGCTTTCTGTATCTTACTAGCGACAGATACTAAGTACCTAGTACTAACTATAGCTAAACATATAGTAATTAGTAAGTAATTACTATACTATAGATCTAGAGTTTTATATAGTATTACGTATTATATAACATAATAATAATAATAATAATAATAAATAACTAGAATATTAATTTATACTTATATAGTAAGATTATATATAGTATATATTTCCCTCTAGATTAACTAATACTAATTAATAGTTAACCTATCTATTATTACTATACTATAGATTAATAAAGCTAATTATAGTAGAAGAAGTAACTATAAAAAACTATACCTAAGGTCTATATAAAGTAAAAGATCGTAAGACTAACTATTTAGACACTTCAGATTCTTCTTACTTTAGTATCCTAGTTAGGATATTTTGAAAAGTATACTAATATTTTAGAAGACTTTTATGAGATTTAAATTAAGATATTATATTAAAAACTTGAATTCTAATTAAATTAAAATATACTTTTTATTATATTTTTTAAGGAGTTTTTCTAAATTTATACTTTTAATTATTACTTACT
>QAPG01001038.1:0-11774 GCA_004366825.1 Colletotrichum spinosum
TAACCCTAACCCTAACCCTAACCCTAACCCTAACCCTAACCCTAACCCTAACCCTAACCCTAACCCTAACCCTAACCCTAACCCTAACCCTAACCCTATTTATATAAGATAGATTAAAGTATAAGTTATAGCTAAGTATTTTATCTTAAGAGCTTTTTTAATTTAACTTATTCTTTGGAATAAAAAGAAGGAATATTTTATTCAACGTTCAGAATTAGTATTTAATTAGTAGAAAACTATATTAAATTTCATGTCTTCTATAAAATAAATATATTTAAGTATTAAATATATAAAGAGCTAGATTCGAATTTATTTAGTTTAAAGGTAATATAAATATTATATATTTAAAACTAAATAAAGGAAGAAGCTTTGATAAAATTAAAGAAAAACTTATCTATATAATATTATAGAGAAACCTACTAAATGCTTATAAGAATCAGTGTAATATTAAATAGTCTAAATATAACTCTACTTATTCATCTACATTATATTTTTATTAGTTATTTAGAAAATAAGTAGATTGTTTGTTTTATTATTATTATACTTATAAAATACTCTCCTACTATACTAGTATTATAATAATAAACCTTCCAGAATCTCTCTATTATAATAATAAAAAACTATAAAATATACTTTTATTCAAAGTTATTAATAGAAACAATTAAGTAATTAACTAATTGATAAAATTTTAGTATTCTTAATTTTTATTCTTTCTATAATAATTACAATTAAAAAATTAAAAGTTCTATCTCTTTTTATTCTTTATATTTAAAAAGCTAAAATTAATCTCTTATATATATATATATAAGTAATTAACCTACCATATTTTATAATTAGATTTTAAAAGAAATAAGACATTTTAGGCCTTTTCTTTCTCATAATAAGTTGCATATGTTAAGTATAAATAATTAAACTAGTAGCAAAAGCTACTTCCTCAAAATGACTACTACCACACTCAACAAACCGTCTACTCTACAGCCAAGGTAGTTATTTCCAGCCCATTTGCAATCTTTGTCTTCTCAGGCATTTTACCAAGTGCCATCAGCTCGGCAGCCTGTGCCATCGCTGGGTCTTTACCCATCGACGCTACTGCAAGAACCGTCTCACCCTTCGTGTAGTATGCCACGAAGGATAAATCTTCGACGGAACCTTGCAGAACAACATCATCCCAGCCACCAATGGTGTTTCCGCAGTATCTTAGCTGGGCGCCTAACGCAGACCAAAAGACGGGGATAAAGCGAGGCGGTGACACTGCAGAGTTGATGATGTTGTTGGCCACGGTACGACCGGCATTTTGCGCCACGTTCCAGTGCTCGATTCGCGTGTAACGCCCATCACCGCCTGGACCGTGATAGGGGTACGTGGCGATGTCGCCGATGGCATAGACGTCCTTAAGGCCAACCACGAGGAAACTCTCGTCCGTTTTGATTGAGCCGTCTTGCTCGAGTCGGATGACCTTGTTCTCCTTCAGAAACTCTGTAGCAGGTGCGACACCGACTCCAAGAACAACCAGGTCAGCGTCCAGTTTGGTTCCGTCTTTGAGATAAACGGCGCCCACAGAGGATGAATCGCTATCGGAGGGCTCGGCTTTTTCGACACCAGCAGACATGTGGAATGTCACACAGTTTCTTTCGAGGGCTTTCTGGATGCCCGCCCCGACTTGCTCTCCCAAGACTCTCTCCAAAGGAACTTTCTCCATGCCCACCACAGTGACAGAGTTATCCTTTGCGGTGGCATTGGCAAACTCCATGCCAATGAAAGAAGACCCAACCACGACAATCTTCTTACCTTTGTCCCCGATAGCCTGGACAATCTTCTTCGTGTCGTGTGCGGTCCTCAGAGTGAAGATATTGCCGAGAACTTTGAATCCCTGGAGAGGGAGTCCCCGGGGAGTTCCACCAGTGGCCAAAATGAGCTTGCTGTACGAGAAGGTCTTCCCGTTGGCTGTCATGACCTTACGCTCTGAGAAATCAACATTCGTCACCTCGTCACTGATCCATTCCACAGAGCCACTTTCATACCAATCCTTGTTTCGCCACTGTAGGGTATCAATGTCCGTCAACAGCGCTTTCGACAGCTTGGTGCGATCGATGGGCAGATAGCCCTCGGAAGAGACGACGGTAAGTTGGCCCTGATACCCACCGTTCCGTAAGCCCTCAACAGCACCCAGGGCGCCAGAGCCTCCGCCCACGACGACAACCCTCTCTCCTTGAGCTTCGCTGACGATATTGCACTTGAAATTGGGTTTCCGCCGACCGCCTTTGATTGTATTTTCGTCGCCGGAGACATAAACTGCTCCGTCACGTTCAGCGACACTGAAGACGGGGAGAGCATCGAGGGCGGGCGCGTCCTCGACGTCTCCAGTCTTGACGTTGAAGCACGCTAGGGCAAGTCAGCATGCGCGTCTTAGTCCAAAATAATCTTCCAGGGCACAAACCTCCGTGCCACGGACAAGTTAAGCGCCCAGACGATGTCAAGACTCCCTTGACGAGAGGAGCACCATAATGGGTACATTTGGGGCCGAGAGCCTGTATCTTTCCACCGGCGTTGACAAGGAGTACCTTTGCTCCCTCGACGCCCTCGACCTCAACCTCCCGTTTCTCTCCGACCTGGAGGGAAAGCGAGGTGATGGATTTCAACTTGAAGTCGGTCATGGCTCGAATGCTGTAGGACAAGGCCCTCGACAAGGGTTGTAGACGGAACACGGAGGTGACTGCGTAGGAGACTATTCTGGAACGGTGCATTGATTGAAAGTTCGTATTGTGGTATTCCAGACATGGAGCAAAGCGTATAGGTTGGTAAGTTGGGAGAGGGAGGGGTAAAGACCGCTGTGAGGTGCTGGGGGCTGCAGCGAAGCTGTGCGAACCTCAACCACTAAGTCAGAACTGGACTATCACCTTGCGTCAACCAATACTACTGGTTACAACTCACTCCCATTGAGGGGGACAATTTAGAGAGTGTCTTCTGACGAAGGCATGACGCCATGACTCTGATCATGGAAGAGGCGAGCTTTGAAATGACAGTTAATCGATTGGTTGGACGCAGGCCCTGACCCGCCAAAGAAGGTTAAAGTCCTGGTCCCTGGCAGACACCGAGAGAGGTACATGTTGGGCGGTACTGGGTAATCGCCCGGCCTCATAGCTCGTCTTTGACCTCTTGCTTAGGCTGCGATTGTCCATCCTGGCCCGACTTTCCCCCCTGAGTCGACCCGGGTATATGCTTGATCAACCTCAGAACCTGAGCTTTATCGTCACAGATTCCTCTCTCATGTTCCACAGTTTTGGGGCTCGGTGGTCAATAGGCCACGCTGCAACCGCCCCGTGCTTCGCAGTAGAGCTGTAGTCTTTGAGGTCGGCGAGCTCGGCTAGTCCATGAGTTAGCTTGGAGTGTGTACCGTAGGCAACGTTACAACAGCTCTGACACACTTTCGCAATTGCTGTCGTCGGCGACAAACAGAGGGAGAATGTGGTGGAGTGCCCCGGGCGCGAAGATGGCCATGCGTTTCTCGTCGAGCGTCCGATTGACAGCTTTCGGATCCGCGGGACTTCAACGCGTTAAGTGACCTGTGCTTCGTATGTGGTCGGTTTGTCGAAGACGGCAAACAGACCCTTACTGAAGCTATTTTTGACGCGCTCCTGGGTTTCGATCCACTCGCGGACGCGTACCAGCAACTAAGCATGTTCCATCATGAGTATCCGTACATTTCGATCATACATGTGTCGGTCCACGCTAGCCCAGCCACCGGGGTACTCGCGGCCGGAAAAAAACCCCTTGAGGCCCTCAGCCTAATGGAACAGTCCAGTCGGGGGCTTGTCGAACAGATCGTGAAGGGTGTATTGGCTGGTAGAGAACGGTTTGGATGCTTCGCAGGCGTACGTGTACACAGTAGGTCTCAGCTGTTTCTGTTGTGAATGGGTTTCGCCATAGAAAATTGTGGACCAAAGTCGCTTTGGGGTGTGGTATAGCCTGTTTTCCGATCTGGAGAGCTGTCGCGGCACTGACCACGGTCAGACCAAAGACGGCGAATCTCATGTTGATGCTTAGTCGGTATCGCGATAGCCTCGCCCGGAGTATACAATAAGCAGTTCGAAAGCTTGTAATATGGACACCAATCAAATAACGGAATATTCTGGCCACAGAGGCCTTCACCTTAGAGGCACAGCAACACAGCAATGCCTGCCAAAGGTCAAATAGACACAACACGGTACCCGAGAAAATAAGACGACTTGTCCTCTGCGGACGCAAACACCTTCCGGGATACCCAGTCCGGTGTCAACAGTGACTGCACCAACCACGACAGCGAGCGCCTGAATACCACTCCTGTACCGTGCCCGGGAGTAGGTACCTACGTGAGCCGATGAGCGACGGCCCGGGTCCCCCGTTTTCCCGACCAACCCCGGTGACGCGACCTAGAAGAAAGCGGGTGGGCGGCACCACGGAATGGGACACGGAACTTCAGCCAGTTCCGTTCTCACTGCGGCCCGCCGGTATCGCAATTGAGGCTTGAGCTGCGGGTCCAAGCCACCTGATGTGTAGGTGACGCCAAGGACGACACAAAGGAAGACAGTCAGCAACCTCGCTGGAGCTCATTACCGAGCAGAACTGCCGTACAGGCGCCCGAGAACGGCTGACATTTGACGTCGATATGCCGACATATTGTCGACACTCTGTCGGGTCTGCTCTACTCGTTCAGGAAATATAACATAGCAACTCTGGAAGCGAGCCTGTGCCCTAGTCTGGAAAGAGACGGGCACATGCTGGTGGAAACTCCCATTGGTATGCTTCACTCCGCAACTCCACACCTGCGAGATAGCCCCCAAAATCCATGACGTCGGCTTTCTGTGCGGGATGACGCTGCTCACCGTCATGGGGTTGTGCCACGTCTGATGATAGTTGATTGATCTCACCATTGTCCGGCGACATGTAGTGTGTTTGATCTCAGGCCTGAGTCACATCTTGATATAAGACGCCGTGCCCGCAACGTCCAAAGGAGCGTTTCCCTTTTTGTCGTTTCTTCAACACCGAAGAACTTCAAGGACGTAACCCATTCGAAATAGAGTCCAATCGGAAGATGGCGTCACAAGCAGCTTTCTTAGCAGAAAAGGCCGTTGGCCACCAGGACGACTCCATTACCGCACAAGATGTCACAAACTACAACGAATCTGGCAATAGCGACACTTTGATGAAGGCGCTGGTATGGCAGGGAAAGAATAAGGTGGAAATTCGTAAGTCTGTCTGGCATTAGAAAGGGTATCAAACCGACTAATTATGCGTAGTTGACGTTCCCAAACCCAAGATCATAGAGGACAGCGACGTCATTTTGAAGGTTACCGGTAGTACCCTCTGCGGAAGCGACCTCCACCTTCTTCACGGCACGGTCGTCCAGATGAACAAGGGCGACATTCTTGGACACGAATTTTGTGGAGTTGTCGATTCGGTTGGCTCTGCAGTTCATAAAGTCAAGATTGGTCGCCGTTACGTGGCGTCTTTTCAGATCGCTTGCGGGAACGTACGCAATTGACCCTTTCAACGTTTTATAATCATCGTTGCTGATCATCGTGCAGTGCTTCTATTGCAAACAGAAGCTCTCTTCTCAATGCGAACGGACAAACTCCAACACCATGGAGAAATCTATGTATGGCTCGCAGACAGCCGGCATGTTTGGTTACTCTCATTTCACGGGTGGCTTCGCTGGCGGTCAGGCCGAGTATGTTCGCGTACCAATTGGTGACGTCAACTTGCTCGAAATCCCAGATGGCGTGCCGGATGAGAAGGCTTTGTACCTCTCTGACGTGTTGGCAACGTCTTACAATGCTGTCAAAGATACGGCGGTATATCCGAAAGATCAGGTTGCCATTTGGGGCGCCGGTCCCATTGGTCAAATGGCTGGCGCCTTTGCAATTGACGAGGGTGCTTCCAAAGTCATTTTCATCGATACAGAGCCGCGCCTGTCTTACATCAAATCACGCTGGCCAGCGAAGCACAGGGACAAACTGGAGGTGGTGGACTTCAAGAAGTTATCCAGTGGCCTTACCAACAAGGAGACCGTCGTGTCGAAGCTGAAAGAGTTGTGCGGCGGTCGGGGACCTGACGTTGGCATCGAATGTGTTGCTGGGGAGTATCCCAAGGGCTGGCTGCACACTATCGAGCTTGCGGTAGGAGCTGAGACCGACACAAGCGAGATTGTCAATGAGATGATTGAAGGAGTTCGTAACTTCGGCCGGTGCGGCATCACAGGAGTATATGTCGGCTACACGAACCACTTCAACATTGGGTCTTTGATGGAACGTGGAATCCGCTTGATTGGGAATGGTCAGGCACCCGTACATCTGTACTGGGAAGGGTTGTTGACCAAGATTCAAAGCGGTCAACTGGACGTGTACCAGATGCTTTCCCACCGCATCCGCCTGGAAGACTTGGGCAAGGTGTACTACAAATTTGAACGACATGAGGACGGTCTCCAGAAGATCTTCGTTGAGACAAAGTTTTCATTTCCGAGAGCAGATGGGTCTCCCGAGTTGACTACCTATTAGTTTCATAGTATACTGTAAGACTTAGACAAGTAATCTGATAACCTGATGATGTCTATACTCGTATGTCCTGATAGTTCAGCCATTTTAATTCATATATTCTTAATAATATTTATAGGTAATGTTTTTTATAGTCTCAAGCTACTAAAGAGGTAATATTATAAAGAAACTAGTATTATAAAGATATTTAAATATATTTATGTAGAAGTTATATATACTTATAAATTATTATTTTAAAGTTAGTAACTTGAAATTTTAAATCTATAATTTCTAAGAATACTAATTATTACTTTGAATAATAAGATATAGTTATAAAGAATAAAGATTTACTTATAATTTTGAAAAGTTTTAAAAAATAGATTTATTTATTTTCTATTTCAAAGTAGTTGTTTTTACTTATTATGCTTACTATATAAAACTCTTTCTATAAAACTAGTTCTTTCAAACTAGTAGTATGCATAAGAATTATAAATCGAAAAATGCTTATCAAATCTATATATTTAAATAGAATTATATATTTAAGATTATTAGAAATTTGAACTTCTATTATAAGAATATATTTTAACACCAGAATAAACATATCTATTAGCCTAAAGACTATTATTCTTTAGAACTCACTAGTAATTTATGATAACTTCTCAAATAATCTAACTTTATATAAGTAATAGTTTATTCGAATTTCTTCTATCTTAAATTTTAATATTAATATAGTATTTTAATATAGTTATATAGAATAATAAAAAACCATATTAGAATGGATAGATAGGTTGGTAAATTAACAGTTAAGTTATTACTATAGCTAACTATGAGATTGGGAAAAAGGTATATTGTAAAAGTAGGTTTCTCTATATAGATACTTATTTAAAATATTCCTAATAATAATAGTTAAATAGAAGGAGATAGTAATTCGACTAATAGTATGATTAACTATTTCTAATTATTATTCATAGAGATATTCAGGTTCTTATATAGAAGGTTTATTTCGAAATTCTGGCTATAGCTATAGTACTACTAGAGTTCCAGCTATAGCTATAATATATAAACCACTATAGCTATAATGTATATATCTTAATATAATATGTAAAATACTATAACTATAATATATAGGTTAAAGTATAATATATATATCATAATATAATCAAAACATCTAAACTACTATAACTATAATACATAAGGTACTATAGCTATAATATATATAGCTTAGACTACTTCTAGTATTCTATAGAAGAACAAACCTTTATATATTTATCTGTATTACATAAGGATTACTAGGAGTAAAAAAAGTAAAACAAGTAGATATTTATAAAGTGATTTTTATATAATTTACTTATATAAAAATATCATAGAACTCCTTATTAGTTCTATTGTATTAATAGAAATAGAAGCTTTTTAAATATTAGAATAAATCTAATATCCCTCTATAAACAACATTTCATGGATATATAGCTTACCGATATAAAAGCTCATAAAACTTAATAAACATAAACAGAGAAATATTATATATAATCATAAAACCTAAAACTTATTGAAGGTAAACAAGAAAAGACTTCTAAAATATTTTCTTTAAATTTTCGATAAACTTCGCTTAAATTTCATTAAGCTTAAGGATTTAATTAAAATATTCTGTTACAGTTCTAGCTGTTTAGCTATTACTTATATTTATCCTAATAACCTATTTTAGGTAAATAAGAGCTTGAATATTCTTTATTACTATCATAACTTTATATTTTCTATTTATTATAGAGAATTAATTATTAGAGTTAAGGTTATACTACTTTAATTATTTATACTTCAAATTAATTAAACTATAATATTAAAATATTTAGTAAATAGACTACTTAGTGGCCTAAGTGTAATAGAACTGAGAGTTCTATATGATATAAGTTAATCTTTCTGAAAATAAATTCTATTTAGATATTAATACTATAAAGTTCCTTATTTCTTGTGGAATAAGAACTTCTTATTATTACTACTATTTATATTAATATTAGTATTACTTTTAGATATTATTCTAAATGACCTATTGTTTAATAATTGAAATTTATTAATTCCCCTTAACCTTTTACTAGTTATCTATTATTAGTTTAATAGGTTATAAGCCTAGTTTTATATCAACTTCTCTCTTTATATTATATCTCTATTTATATTTATTATTAATATTGATATCTTTATCTTTATTAATATTTATTCAAATTATACTAGAGTCTATCCTAACTAACTCTAAGCTTTCTACTATCTATCTATTTATACAAAACTTCTTTTAACTATTTCAATAAAGTTCTATAGCTTATTCTTTTTATATTTATCTTAATTAACCTATTAACTCCTTTTATCGATTAATCGGCTTAATATTAGATGAATCTATAAGAAGATTATACTAGTTGGAATAATAGGCTTATTATGAAACTAATAAAAGAAATAGTTAAATAGTAGAAGCTGAAAATCTCTTATATTTTAAATCTATTAAGACTTTTTATAAACTAGCTTTTAGATCTATTAAGACGTTTTGTAAACTAGCTCTTAGGTCTATTAAGATTTTCATAAATTAGAATCTTAGGTCTACTATAATTTTTATAATAGAACTTTAGGTCTTCTTCGATTTTTATAAAAAGAATATCTCTTATGAGATTTAAACTTTAGATTACTATAGATTATAGGTGTATTGATTATTAATTAACTGTTGAATTATATTATTATTAATTCTTTAGTTAATAATAGTCTACTAGAGTAAATTCTTAAGTATTTCAATCTTACTTTACAACTTTAATTAATTCTTTATTAAATAATTATTTTACTTTTTTAAGTTATTATTAGAGAATATAAGTAACTCTAAGTCTTATTCTATCTTAAAGTTAAAAGAAATTTAAAATTATAATATTTAGTCTATCTGTATAAAGGTTTTACTTACAAGTAAAAATATCATTATATATTTAATTAAGCCTATTCTTTTAATTAATCCTAATAAGTATTATAAAACTCTTAGTTATATATAGTTAAACTATAAAAATAATTCTTTAAGAGTTATTAAAAATAATACTAATACTTTTAATATATTTAATTATTTAAAAAAGCTCTCTAAACTAACTGGTATCTCCAATAAGTTTCTTATTTATAAAAAGCTTTTTAATATTACTCTTAGTAATTTTAAATTTATAGAAGAATATCTGAATAAGATTAAAGAATTTATTAATAACCTTTCTTATAATAAAGTTAAATTACTTAATTAAATTATTATTATTTATATTTTGAATAATTTAGATGAAAGTTTCGCTGACTATTCGGCGTAGAACTTCAGTAGGGACTAGCCCTCATGCCAAAGCATATAAAGCATATTATACAAGTATAACTCTTATAAGATAGGATCGGTTAACAAACAGCGAACAAATACTATAAAGTTAGCCTACATAAAGTCTAGTAATAATATATAGTAATAGTTACACCACTAGGTCTATAGGCTATATACTAATTTAATTATAACCTACTAAATCTTATATACTACAAAAGCCTCTAAGCATAGAGAGTAACTATCTTAAATTACTATTAGCTAATCCTTAATTTTATATAGAATAATACTTTTATAAAAAAAACTATAGAAGTAACTAAGAAGCTTTAAGTAGTCTTTATAATTAAAAGTTATTTTAAGAATCAACAGTATAGGCGTTACTATAGGTTTACTACTAAATAGTTAAACTAATATTATCTCTATAAAAAAAGACTATTATTTAAAGATATATATAAATACTACTATAATAACTCCCTCCTGAAGTTTAAGCGATATAATTACTATATATTTACTAGTAGTTTTAATAGTTATAATTTTAAGTATTATTATTACTTCTAATACTAGCCTTAAGTATTTAGTAACTATTCGTTATAATAAAACTATTACTAAAATGCTAGTTTTACCCCTCTAGGAAGTAGAAGTTAAAGAATTATAAGAAAATAACTAAAGGCTTAGTAAGAAAAAATATAATAGTAAAAAGTAAATCTCTATAAGCTATAAGATTTTAACTTAGTACGCTAACTAGTAGTAGCTATAAGAGGGTTTTTATCTTATAGTAACCTAAAGCTATTATATTACATAATATATAATCCGATCCTAGCCATCCCAGCTCTCTATATAGGCTATAAAGTATATCCTTATAGTTATAAAAATTTTATTACTTTAATTATTTAGAGTTTTAGATCTAATAAGGATTCTTATAAGTTAAAGTTTTTATTCTTAAATCTATTAAATAAGTTTAGAAGGAAAGCCTATACTTCTTTAACTAATTTTATAATTAAGAACAATTTTAAAAATAAGGTTATTGAGTAGTCTTCTTCTAAAGTTATTCAGAAATCCTAGAAGAAATAGAAAAATATTTTCTATAACTATTATAAAAAGACTAATTATACTAAAAAGAAGTATTTTAGTTCTTATTCTAAAGAAACTCTTATTTAAATGAAATTTAAAAATCCTCTTAAAACTTCTTCTAAAAAGAAAAAGGATAAAAAAGATAAGATTAATAATTCAAATTTAATTAATATTATTTTAGTATTAGTTGAAGAGATTTCTATTACTAAAGATCTTATATAACTTCATAAGAGTACTAAAGAAGAAGAAGAA
Source organism: Colletotrichum spinosum (assembly GCA_004366825.1). Classification (NCBI taxonomy): domain Eukaryota; kingdom Fungi; phylum Ascomycota; class Sordariomycetes; order Glomerellales; family Glomerellaceae; genus Colletotrichum; species Colletotrichum spinosum. Next base: position 11,137 of record QAPG01001038.1, read on the forward strand.
GATGAAGAAGAAAGTATTAAGTTTAGAAATATAATTCTAACCCAACCTTCCTTTAAAAGAATTATTACTAAAAAAACTCTAAGTACTTTAATTTCTAAAAAGATTTAACAAAATAGGAATTCTATTAAATAGTTTGAAACTATTTTATTCTTTATTAATACTAGAGCTATTATTTATATGGTTAATGATCATACTCTTTTAATTGATAAAATTAAAGCTCTATTACTTAGTAAGTAGGGAAATACTAAAAAGATTATTTTAACTATAAAAAGTAATTTAAGGTTATTCTAAATAATATTAAATATCTTTTATATAATATTTATTATATATTATAATTAGGTATTAATCTTTTGAATTAGTTTAAATTTAACTTAGTAGGAATATTATCTATTTTTCTTAATAAACCTACACTATATAATATTAAATAAGATGAATTCTTACTTATAGGAATTAAGGTAAATAACTTCTATAAGTTTAAAATCCCTATTCAACCTAAATAATTAGTTCTTTATACTAATATTACTAATATTAATAACTTAAAACTATAATATGATAGAATAAGCTATATTAGTAATATTATTAAGTTAATTAAGAATATAATAAATAATATTAGTTATAAGTATTCTAAAGGTAATAAA
>QAPG01001039.1:0-11647 GCA_004366825.1 Colletotrichum spinosum
AATAAATATATTTAATAAAAATAAGATATATAAACCCTACCTAGCTATCTAAATCTAATATAATAACTAGTAAATAATACGCCTTATAACTATTAAAATAGTATAATTATATATAAAGTTATAATATATAGATATTTATAACTATTAGTTATAATAAGAAGTTTAGTAGGGATATTTTAAGATTAAATATATATCTTTAGGAGACTTTATAATTAATAGTTTTATAAAGCTTCTCTAGAGTTACTATTTTAATATTTTTATAATTTAGATTAATATAATAGATTAATTAAGTTATTTAAAGCTATAATAAGAAGAAGAATTTTAAGGAAGATTTCTAGTAGTTAAAAACTTTAATAAAAGTTTAAAAGGTATTTGAAATACTTTTTAGCTAATAAAAGATATTAAAATAGCTTATAAATAGTACTACTCTTCTTCTTATAAAGATAGAAGTTTAATAAAAGTAATAAAGTAATAAAAAGAGCTTTTTATGAAATATAAATTAAGAGTTTAATTAGTATTATTCAAAAAGCTAGCCTATAGGTAGAACCCTTAAAACTAGGGGAAATATATTAGGAATAATATATTTATAAAGTAGAATTTATACTGGATAAACCTCAGGTGCTAGTACTATTTCTATAAGCCTTACTCTATTTAAACTACTCGAAATAGAGCTTTATGTAGTATATATAGCTATATTTAGTAATAGATAATATATATTAGATTTTGCCCCCTAACTATATATATTAAGAGTAGACCTCTATACTCTTATCTTATTTACTTTATAACTACTAGGAGTAAAAAGGTAAGATAAGTATATATTAATAGAGCTTTTGCTATACGATTTATTTATATAGAAATATTATAGGAATTCTTATTAATTCTATTAGACTAATAGAAATAGAAGTTTTTTAGATATTAGAATAAGTCTAATAATATAGAATCTTTTCTTAATAAAAATAAATATAATTTTCTTTAGTATAATTATCTTTCTCATAGGTTTTATGAAGAATTCCTTTTTACTTTTTATAAGGTTCTTTAGTAATTTTGAAATCCGTCTTTCTCTAAATACTTTTAGTATAATTAGTTAAATTATTATTTCTTCTTCTAGATTTGTCTAATAAATTAGAAACTAAAGAATCTAAAATATAAGTTTCTTTATTAGACCTAAACTTTTAAATTATATAAATAATAAAACCATGATGATTAGAATTAAGGTTATTGAAATGTATACTATAACTACCTATTTAATTAATTTTAATTTATTATAAAATAGGTTATTAGTTAATTCTTTCATTCTATTTAGAAATCCTTCTATACTATTGATATTATTTAAAATAATATTAGAAATCTCTTCACAAATTAAGATTTTATTAGTAAATCGTAAAGGCTTATAGAATTCTTTTGAATATTTAAATAGTTTAAACCTATTTTTATCATCTTTTCAAACTTAAAAAAGGCCAGTTTTATAGTATAAATATATATAATTTAAAAGCTTTTCATTTTTATTCTAATTTCTAGAAGTAGTAAGCTTAGTAATATCTATAAAATTATCTTTATTAGTATGTAAAACTTTAATATAAATAGATTAAACTTTATAATTACTACTTCTTATTAATTTAGAAATAGTAATCTTTTTAAAATTACCTATCTTATTAAACTAAAATAAACTATTAAAATATTTTTTCAGAAAAGGGGTTTTCTAAAAAGATATAAACGTCTTATAATATATAATATATTAAAATACTATATTTTCCAAAGATATAAACATTAAAGATTAAGATCTTGGTTTTCTATTCGAAATAAAGATATAACTTAAAGAATAAACTTAAAAATCAGGAATCTAAATCTTAGTATTTTCTTTTTGAATAAATCTAGTGTTTCGTTTTTATAAAATCAATTTAGTAATTAAGGTAAAGTTTAAGATAAAAAGAGTTGGTTTTCTATATATATTAATCTTCTTACTATTAAACGAATTTAAACCTAAAGGAGAAATAAACTTAAAAGTAATTTAAAACCGTAGTTAACTGAGAATAAATCTTAAATATCTAGGGAATTCAAAGAAGTTGAAATAGGCGAATGAATTGGATTTTTAAATATTCATATAATTTATTAAATAAGATTGATCTTTTGTACAAATAACGTAATTCTAATAAGATATTTAGTTTCTATAAAAGTAGTAAAAGGTAGAGGGTTTAATAGATTTTATCATAGTATTGAATTTTAATCAGTGAATAAAAAAAGTAATCTTTTAGTACATAAAATATAGATTCTTTAAGTTGAAAAAAGCTAGGCTTATAACTTATTAGAATTAATAGATAGGTAGGTAAATTAATAGTTAAGTTATTATTATAGATAATTGTGAAATTCGGAGAAATATAATATAATAAAAGTAGTTTTCTGAATATAGAGGCTTATTTAAAGAATTTATAATAATAATAGTTAGATAGAAGGAGAAATAGTAATTTAATTAATAATATAATTAACTCTTTCTAATTATTATTTATAAAGATATCAAGATTCTTATATAGAAGGTTTATTTTGGAACTTTAGCTATACCTCTAGAGTTCTAGCTATAATTATAGTATATAAGTTATTATAACTATAGTATATAGGGTATTATAACTATAGTATATATATCTAAGTATAATATATAGGTTATTATAATTATAATATATGACGTATTATAATTATAAGGTATAGGCTAAAGTATAGTATATACTATAATATAGTCATAATATATTAACTACTATGGCTATAGTATATAAAGCGCTATAACTACAGTATATATAGTTTAAACTGCTTTTAGTATCCTATAAAAAAACAAACCTCTATACCTTTACTTTATTTACTTAAGAACTACTAGTAGTAAAATAGTAAAATAGGTATACATTTATAGAGCGATTTCTATACGATTTATCCATATAGCAATATCGTAGAATGTCTTATTACTTCTATTAGATCAATAGAAATAGAAGTTCTTTATATATTAGAATAGATCTAATAAATTTAAATATTATTACGGAATTTCCTAAATATATTATCTTCTTAGTTTTATCTAAAATAGTTCTTTTAGAAGTATAATCTAATAATACTTATATATAATATTTTTAAATAAGATATTTTAGTAAGAATAGCCTTAAGTATTAAGTTCTAAATACTTAAGAATTGAAAGTTACAAAATTTGAATAATTAGATTATTCTTATAATATAAAAGTTTACTTTTAGTAGACTATCTCTAGATAAACCTTAGAGTTATATTTAATTTATTTAATTTATTATATTATATTAAATCTATTTAACTTTCTTAAAGCTTATAGAGGTAACCTTTAGATATTCACTATTAAAGATAAAGTTTTAAATCTTTCCCTTATATTTATATTATATTAGGGATAGATTTAGTAATTAAGTGATGGATTTATACGGGGGGTAAATGTAAGTATGAGGTTATTAATACATTTAAATCTAACTCTTCTAACTAGGATTCTAGCTATTGTGGCCTAAATACCCCTCTTATATATAACTAAGTAGTAGTCTAACTGGGGGCTACTAGTATACTTTAATATATTCCCCCTTCTTATAGATTATACTTTTATAGTCTTATAGCTTGAATAAAGCTATTCCTAGATCTCAAACTTCTTATCTCTATAGTATATATCCTAACCTTCTTACTAGCCTTCTAGTACCCCTTATATACTTAAACTAGACCTTTAGTATTCTTATTAAACCTCTACTCTTATAGTAGGAAGAATAGTATTATTTATAGAGTCTTTTAAAAACTTTTTATATACTACTAGCTTTTTATTATTAAAACTTCTTGTATACTACTAGCTTTTTATTACTAAACTTCTTATATACTGCTAGCTTTTTATTATTAAACCTCTTATATATTACTTTTATATACTGCTAGCCTTTTATTACTAAACTTTCTATATATTACTAACTTTTTATTATCAAAACCTTTTATATACTGCTAGTTCTTTATTACTAAAACCTCTTATTACTAAAACCTCTTATAATTTACTAACTTACTACTAGCTTCTTATTACTGCACTTTTTTATATATTGCTACTGTTGCTTTCTTTAATGTAACTTCTTATTAATATAATTCTTTATATATTACTATTAATACTTCTATTATAACTATACTGCTACTACTACTACCTTACTACTCCTCTTATAATCCTTATATTAAAAATTATAAAGTCTATAGTTTCTCTATAGCTTTATTAGTAGTATTAGCTACTATATAGCTATTTTAACTATTATACTATAAATAGTATGATATTTTATCTATAGTATTATAACCTTATAACCTCCTAGTAGCTATTATCTCCCCCCTTAAGAAGCTATATCCTTATAACTTTAAAGCTCTTATAGTATTATCTAGTATCCCTCTACTAGGCCCTAGTTATACTATCTCTTAAGTTCTTATAGTTTTAAAACCTTTATAACTTTAAAGTTTTTATAGCTAACTATAAAACTCTAGAAGTAGTAACTTTCTAGTATTCTTTTTTAATTAAAACCTAGGAATCCTTTCTAGGTTTTTATATCTCAACTTCTTAATATTAGGTTCTAGTTAATATTAACCTCTTAAGATATATTCTAACTATAGTTATACTTTAGCTACCTCCTAGCTATTTTAATTATAAGGATACTAAAAGAACTTCTTCCTTACTTCTAGTTATAAGGATATATTATCTATTATATTTATAGTATACTACTTATTCTCTATATTAGTAAAAATACCTTTCTAGTACTTTTTATACTTATAATTATATTTAGTTATATAATATACTTCTAAATACCCTCAAGCTACTTATAATAGTTATTTTAAAGTAGTTACTTTAAAAATCTCAAAATATCTATTTACTTAATATCCTTCTATTTAATCTTATTACTATAGCCTTATAGAGATTATATATATTAAAATCTCTATATCTATATGTTTATATAGGTATACTAGTACTTCTATAGTAGCCTTAGAAGTAGCCTTATTAATACTTATGTAGTTATAGCTATATAAGTATTATATATATCAAACTCTTATTATCTACTACTATAATATCTCTCTCTTATAATAATTTCGTTAATACTATATATATTAAAATCTCGTTATTTACCATACTAGTACTATCTAAATACTTTTCTAGTTTACTTCTCATAATAGCTTTATTACTATAATATAGGTATAGGGTAGCCTTATTACTATAGCTATATAGGTATTACTAGTTGAAATCGTCGCTTCTACTATATTCTTACCGTATTACTACCCTTCTTATATACTTCTCTTATAATAGTTTTAATACTATAATTTTTTATAGTAGCTTTGTTGATACTATATAATTAAGTTGTTATTTCTATTATACTAGTACCACACTAATACCCCTCTAGTATACTTTTTAAGATAGCCTTAATACTATAGTATAAATATAGGGTAGCCTTATTACTATAACTATATAAGTATTACTAGTCGAAATTATCACTTTTATTATATTACTACTATGCTACTACTCCTCTTATATATCTTTCTTATAATAGTTTTAATATAGTAACCCTATAGTAGTTTTATTAATACTATATAGTTAAGTCGTTATTTCTACTATACTAATATTATACTAATATCCTTCTAATATACTTCTTAGGATAGCTTTAATATTATAGTATAAGTTTAAAGTAGTCTTATTATTATAGCTATATAAGTATTACTAATCGAAATCATGACTTCTACTATACTACTATTATACTACTACCCTTTTTATATACTTCTTTTATAATAGTTTTAATACTATAACTTTGTAGTAGCTTTATTATACTATGTATATTGAAATCTTATTATCTGCTACCCTAGTGTTTTTCTTATGATAATCTTATTAATACTATATATACTAAAATTACTACTTCTACTATACTAACGCTTCTTATATAACCTACTAGTTAGAACTCCTAGGGATAAGTAGAAATTTAAATATATTAGAAATAGATTTAGTAACTAAGTAATAGATTTATATAGGGGGGGTAAATATAAGTATAAGGTTACTAATATATTTGAATCTGATTCCTCTAACTAGGATCCTAGCTATTATAACCTAAATACCCCTCTTACGTATAACTAAGTAGTAGCCTAGCTGGGGGCTACTGGTGCGCCCTGATATATTACTTAATAAAACTTATAATTTAGTTAAATATTAAAAGTATTTAAGAGTTAGGTCAAATGATAGAAAGGTCTTTTGATATATAATATTTAATAAGATTAAAAAGAAGTTATAATAATAATTGATAGATAAATTAGTTATCAAATATAAATAATATAATAAGAGATTAATCTTAAGTTATTTCTTTCTTATATTAAAAGACTAATTAGAATAAATAAGTATATTAGAAAAGAACTAATTGTTTAAAGAATATAAATATGAGAAGTTATAAGACTACTATCTAAATTCTAAACAGACTTAATTTAAATATCAACTATATAATATAATTTATTTCTAGATATTTAAGAAAATTAGAAAGTACTATATAGAATTAAAGCAATCTAATTTAAATAATAGTTTTATTAATAAATATTAGAATATATCCTAAGTTCTTATTAAGACTTATAATCTTACTAGAAATAGATTTATATTCATAGATATTCAATATATTTATTTAAGAAATATTATTAATAAAGTATTATGAAAAAGCTTTTTAAAATTAAACCTGAGGAATATGTAAAACATTTAGTAAGTTATATTTTAAATACTTATAATTTCTATAAATTTTAGATTCTTATTCTTTAAAAAGTTATTATTATTCAAAATGTTAAATTTAATAAGATAACTTTTCATTTAAGATACTATTTATATGAGATATTTAGAAAGGAGATTGTAGACATATTAATTAAATTAGTTATTCAAATAGAAGAGGACCTTATTTTTGAAATATTTGGAATTCTAAAGTAATAGACATACTTAATAAAAAGGCCTTGTTTCTCTAAATTATCTTATTAGTTTAGAAATAGCTTAATACATGAAGCTTAGTTTAGAATTACTTTTAGAAATTATTAAACATAGTTAAATTATATTCAAACTAATATTTAAACTATTAGGATAAGTTTAGACTTATAATTAGTCTTAGGAAAAAGAACTAGTTTCTAATAGTAATTAGAGTTTATAAAATACATTAATAATTAGAGAACTAAATAGTATATTTAGAATTAGAAACCTAACTAATTAAGAGGGGATATTCAAGTTAAATAAATATAGAAGTAAATATCTTAAGACTTTTACTTATTCAATTTAAAGAAAATCAAGCTAAAGCTCTAGATTTTAAGTAATTAGAATAATTAATTTAACTATTCAGAAAATAGACTAGTAATATAAGAATAGGCAATAATAATAACTTTAAATAGAAATCAATATTAATAACTATACGATACTTTTAGACGATATAATAATAAATCTTTATATTTGATAAAATATAAATAAGATAGTGTTATTAGTATTTATTTATCTAATTCATAATTAAGCCTTAATAAAACAAGTTTTAATTACTTAATAGTATTCCTTATTATTTACAACATAGTATTAAAGAAGAAAGGTTTTCTACTAAGACTTCAATATATATTAATTAATTAATTATACTATTAAAGACTTAAAAGGATATTACTAATCTAGTAGAATTATAATGGAGGTCCTTTATTGAAACAGTAAGAGTAAAAATCATAAAGTTAGAAGAAAAAGATATTTAAAAAGAAATAAATTATTAAGATATTAAGATTAAATCTTTTCTTTTTCAAAAGGTTTCTATGTCTAAAATAGATATAGATAGTTATTTTAAGTAGTATAAAATAAGGATTTATATATAGAGATATAGATGATTAGTCAATTTACTAAGAGCTATATATATAGTATTATTAATTTTTTAAATACTTTAAATAGTCATAGTAATTATAATACAATTGAACTTTAGAGCCTTATAGTTTAATGTTATTGATATATTTCTAAATATTATAAGGGATATTAATAGACTTCTAACATTGATTAAATTATTAAATAGATTTAAAATTATAGGGAAATATGTTAAGTTTACACAAGTCTTTTATAAGCTTTAGAATATATCTTTTGTTTAATATAAGGCTTTTTGAATTATATTAAAATTATTAGGCTGGGTTATATTTAGAAACATCTTATCTATTTAAAAATAAGAGATTGAATATTTACATCTTCTTCTATATAGATAGTATTCTTCTCTTATACTAGAAAATAGATGAATGAAATACTTTTATAATGATTATAAATACAAAATATATTTATAAGCTTAAGGAATAAACCTTTATTAAATACGTTTTAAAATTTGAATAATTCGAAATTCAAAATATTAGAAGATTTGCTTAGTTTACAATATATATATTACTAAGATTATAAATTCCTTTAATTTTAAGAATAGATTAAGTCGTATAATACTACTTTTAGCAATATTTTCCACTATGAGTAGTAATTAAGTTATATTTCAAGATATTTATATATCTCAAATAGAGGTAAGTTTAACTCTTTATATATTAATTATAATATAATTAGATATTTTATTTATATACTTTCTATTTTTCAAATATCTTATAAATCCTTTTAAGTATATTGAGATATTATATACTATATAATTTAGTATCTTTATAAAAGGAAATTCCTAGTATTATTACTCAGGAATTTGAAAAGTATTAATACAATATTTTAAACATTTCTAATTGCTAGAAATACTTCTTTTATAAATCAGAAAGAGATTTAAAGATTAAATTATAATTATAATATCTTTTTCTTTAGAAAGCTAATTTAATAGAACGGTAATTAATATAAAACTATTAGAATATTAATAATTAAAATAGAGCTTTTTAATTTCAAATATATTTAAAGGAAAATGCTATAATATTAAAAGAACTACTTTGAGATGTTAAGTTTAACTTTAGAAATGTTTAGAAAATGTATTAAAATAATTACTAGATATTTAGACTAATTACTTTGATTAGTAAGTATCTATCTGTTTGACTTTAATACATAAATATGTAATGGATATAGTTATATTAAGAATATTTAGAAAGGAATTTTAAAGTAACCTATATATTTATAGATATGATATTAGTAGATCGACTTATGGAAGCTTGATTTCAGTAAATTGGAATAATTCAGAATACTTCTTAACTTCATAAATCTATGAGTAATATTATTAAGATTAGTTAAAATAGATAAGTAAGTTTTTTAAAGTTATTCCGAATGATTTAAATAATATATATAAGTAATTTATATTCTGAAAGTCTAACTATCTTATAGAATATCTTACTAATATTGAAAAAGGAAAGTTAGAAAGTAGTAAAATTCCTTAAGTTACTTATAAAAAGTAAAACTCTCTATTGAAATCTATGTCTAACTTAAAATAGACTATTTAAATTTAGAGTTTTAAATAGATAGGCGAGAAGTAATAATTAGTATGTTAAAGTTAACCTAAGAAGATATCGAAAATTAATTATATTTCTTAAAAGAAAGAATTAATATTAATATTTATCTAAAAGATAGAAGGAAACTATTGAAACTAATCATTAAAATACTAAAGCTAAAACTCTGCATTTTAAATCTATTAGTAACTATTTAAAATCTAAGACTTTAACTTCTAAATCTTCTAATAATTACTTAGGTTTTAGAGTTTTAATTAATAGATTATTTAATGAGATTTATTAAAAGGCTAAAGATAAAACTAATAATAAAAGATTAAATAGATAGTAATACATAAGATAAATAAATAATAACAAGTTATATAATAATTAGAATTCTAATAGTAGACTTAGAAATACTTCTATTCTTAGGAAAGACTAATTTGAATTCTTTTTATTAGTCAAATTGAAATTTAAGTTAAAATAACTTCTTTATTTTATTAAGTTTCTGAATTTCTAACTATAAAAACGTAGACTTAAAATTAAGATTTCAGGTTAAATTATTTATCTTATTATTATTAGAAATTTAAATAATAATAAGATACTTTCGAGTATTTTATAAGTTTTATTCGAAGTTAGAATGTAAAGTCTTTTTAATATAATTTGATTTTAATAATAATAATAAAGAAAGTAAATTTTAACTATTAATTCTAATAAGATAAAAGTAATTCTTATAAGTGAATATAAAGCTCCGGTAATAAGTAATATGAGAAATAATTTAAATAAGCTAAATATTATTCATAATCCTTATCTTAAGGAGTTAAGTATTATATTCTTCTATAATTTCATTTAAATTACTTTTTCCTGAAAAGAATAGTCTTTGTTAGAATAAATTTAGCAATAGTAGATTTCTTATTTAGATTAATTAATTAATATGTAATATTCTTTAGTTAATATTTAAAATTATTTATTTTAGAAGAAGCCTTTAAATTTCTAGTTTAAATAGACTTCCTTATAGATTTGAATACCATCTTAATATATTCCTTAAGATATTTAATCAATGTATTAATATTACCTTCTTTGTTCTTAGTATTATTAATAGTAAGTTTAATCTCTTCTTATTCTTCTTTGGTAATTGAAGAATTATGAATTAAATTATCTTCCTTATCTTTGGAAGAGAGAAATAGAATAAGAACGTTTTGGTATATCTATAAAAGAAAATAATTCTAATAGCAGTAACTAGTTTCTTTATTATAATAATAGGTTTTTTTAAAATATTAATCTTAATATTGCTAATTTTAAATGATTTGAAAATTTAAAATAGAAGTAAAAGTATTAAATATTTTAATAACTTAAGAAATGTAGTAAAATATAATTAAGTGAATAACTTAAGTTAATTTATTTTAGTTTCATATTATTATTTGAATATTAAGTCTACTTTAATTAAATCAATATTTATAGTATTAGTTATCTAGTTCTAAATCTTCAAATGTAAATAGTTATAAATAAACGTAGTAGAATGAATATGAATATTAAGATTAAAAGGTATTAAAAAACAAATTTTAAATTTAATTAAACAATATATAACTCAAAAAGAAGTATAAAATAAAGTAAGCTTTTTAAAAAGAATAAAGAAAGATATCTTAAGTATTAGAAATATTATCAACAATATAATAAGGATAAGCAATACAAATTATAATTTCAAATTGTAATCTCTAAATACCTTTTAAATTAGAATTAAGAAATATCCCTTTAAACTTAAGAATAAAAGAGGAAAGGATTAGTATGAAATTATTTAATAAAATATTTAAATCAAAATATATTAAGAGGTTAATAGTAATATTAAATAAATTATTTCTAACTATTTTAGCCTTTGTAAGTTAAAATTATAATTAAAATATTAATAATAATTAAAAGTTATTATTTATATTAAAATATAATATATAAATCTATTTTATCGATATATATTACTATCGGGTTAAATATAGCACTAAGGTGGCTAAAGCTATAGTAATAGGTAATTAAGTAGTCGCCCTACTTATTTAGGTTAATAAGAAGAAAGGGATTATTATATAGATTTATCCCTATAGTATATAATATATATATAAATACTATAACCTAAATATAGATATTATAAATAGAAATAATTAGTTATATATTATTTATATAATTAATTAATTATAACATTTATTAGTTATAAACTAATACTAATTAGTAGTATTTTACTACTATTAGTATTATTTACTACTA
>QAPG01001040.1:0-11615 GCA_004366825.1 Colletotrichum spinosum
ATTATAATATAATAGTATTAGTTTATTTTATAATATTTAGAAATAATATTATAATTAGACTTTATATTTAACAGATTTATTCTATTAATAATATTAAAAATAGTAATATTTATATTATTCTTTAAAATTAAAATAAATTTATTCTATTAAAAAAACTTTCCTATTATAATTTAATATTTCTATTCTACTTAGTACTTATTATATTGTTTTTAAATACCTTATAATAAAAAATTATAATTATTATTCTTATTAAGATATATTTTTTACTTCTTTCTAAAGTCTAAATATATATAGAGTTATTAATTTTTAATTTCTGATAAGTTTATTTTAGTAATATTTAAAATATATTTTTATAATAAATATAATAAAGAATTAATATTACTAGCTATTTCTTATTAAATTATTATAATCTTTAGTTCTAATAATAAAATAGAAATATTTAGAAGATATTTAATAAATCTTTTATAAAATATTTAGGAATTCTTTTATAGGGTATTTAAGCTAATTTTTACTTAAGTTTGAAAATTTCAAATATGTTTTTCTTAGTAGTTATAAGCGTTAAAAATATAGGGCTTCTAGTATTATAATACTCTAAACGAACGCTATAAATAGAGTATAAATACTGCTAGGTCCTATAATTAATATTAGAATTTCTTTTGTAGGGTACTTAAGAATTCTTTTATAGGGTACTTAGGAATTCCTTTATAAGGTACTTAGGAATTCTTTTATAAAGTATTTAGGAATTTTTTTATATAATATTTAGGAATTCTTTTATAAGGTACTTAGGAATTCTTTTATAAGATATTTAGGAATTCTTTTATAGGATATTTAGGAATTCTTTTATAAAGTACTTAAGAATTCTTTTATAAGGTACTTAGGAATTCTTTTATAAAATACTTAGGAATTCTTTTATAAAATACTTAGGAATTCTTTTATAAGATACTTAGGAATTCTTTTATAAAATACTTAGGAATTCTTTTATAAGGTACTTAGGAATTCTTTTATAAAGTATTTAGGAATTCTTTTATAAAGTACTTAGGAATTCTTTTATAGGGTACTTAGGAATTCTTTTATAAAGTATTTAGGAATTCTTTTATAAAGTACTTAGGAATTCTTTTATAGGGTACTTAGGAATTCTTTTATAAAGTATTTAGGAATTCTTTTATAAAATATTTAGGAATTTTCTTTATAAAATATTTAGGAATTCTTTTATAAAGTATTTAGAAATTCTTTTATAAGGTATTTAAGAATTCTTTTATAGGGTACTTAGGAATTCTTTTGTAAAATATTTAGGAATTCCTTTATAAAATACTTAGGAATTCTTTTATAGAATACTTAGGAATTCTTTTACAAAATACTTAGGAATTCTTTTATAAATTACTTAGGAATTCTTTTATAAAATACTTAGGAATTTCTTTATAGAATAATAAGATTCTTAAACTTTTCTTATAAAATACTAATTATACTACTAAGCTATATATTTAAATCCTATATATATACTAGTTAAACTATAAAGTATTTTACTATTTCTAAAAATATTTAATACCTTCTAGTTCTAAAACTAGTTTCTTTTATGGGATACTTATTAACTTTTAAAAAATTAAATCTATCTAACTAACTATAAACCTATCTAGCTACTAGCTAACTATTTCTTTTATATACTTCTAACTTATAAATTTCTAGGTTTATAAAGAAATTAAAATAAAGACAAATTTACTTTTAGTAGATTATAATAATAAAACTATTCTACTACTTATAAAACTTTTTCATATATCTAAATTATCTATAAAGAATTTAACCTTACTTATATTAAAATTATAATTTACAAAATACTACTACCTACTTTAAAAATAATAGAATAATTACCTACTAAAACGCTAAACTAAAACCTATTTATATCTATCTATATATATAGGAAGTATTATTACATTCTAATATAAATTCTAATTTAGAAGTATTTAGCTATTATCTAGTAGATAGTAATATCATAGTACTACTTAGTTAGATAGTTACAAAAACCAATTATCTAAATAAATAGTTCCTCTCATACTAAACTTAATTATTATTATAATAAAATTATTAATAAAATAAAACTAACCTATTTTATAATAGTTTAAACCTAATTTATATTCCCTATTTAATTATATTATACTACTATATAAATAATATATATCTACTAAATATAATCACCTTCCCTACTAAATAAATATTATACTAATTAAACAATATCCCTATTATAATATAATACTACTAGACTTACTATTAGTATTTCCTCCTATAATTTATTTATATACTTTCTACTTATTTTAAACTATGAGTTTTCTATAAGTAGACTTAGTTTCCTAAAAGTCTAATATATCTTTTAAATAACTTCTAAAAATATTACTCATATCTTTCTATATTCTATAGAAATATCTATTAGATTACTCTAGTAGTACTATCCTTAGGATTAATATAAAACCTTATAGTTTTATAACTTCTTCTAAACTAAGTTATATTACTATATAATACCTATAAGTTATTTACTATATTAACTAGCTAGTAACTCCTTAAAAAAAAACTAACTATTCCTACTAATAGTAAACTTTAAGAAACTAATATCTAATAAGTAAATAATCTAATATTTACTAAATTCAATTTTAATATAATAAGAAAAACTAATATTAAGAAATTAAAAAATAATATTACTATAAACACTTAGCTACTATAAACTAGTTCCATAATACCTATAAGCCGCTATAATATAACTTACTCTATACTTCATAGCTAATACAACTAGTAGATACAACACCCTTTTAAATAAGTATAACTTATACTTTAAGCAAGAAGTCGCCTTCTTACTAATACCTTACTAAATATTAAACTACCTAGCTATAGCTAGATTAGCTATAGATTACTTCTATTTAATAAATTATTAGCTATTTTAGAAAAGACTTTACTATAAGGTATTACCTTAAAGCTTACTACTACTAACTTATTAAAACTTCCCTACATCTAAGTATTTTACCTATAGCCCTAATCAGAAGCCATACTAAATTACTAGAAATAGCAAATACCCTTTAGTATTATATAAAAAATATTAAACTAAACACTACTTTCTATTATAACACCTAAAACTAGTTATTAGTCCTTATAGTAACTTTTCTAATACTTCTAACTTTAAATTTTAAAAAACTAAAAAATTAATAAATTATATTTTTATAATTTATATTTATACTAAAAATTAAAATCAAAAAGATTTTTATTTTTTTATTCTACTAGAGATTTCTATTCTCTATAAGCCCCCTTTAAGATATTTATATTATAGTTTAATAGATATACTATTCTAACTAAATTCCCTACTTAATAATATTTTTAACCTAAATTAACCTATAAAAGACTTTAAAACTAGAAGTTAGATATAAATCTAACTTTATTTTATTAAATAAATAAAAAAATAATAAGAATAATAATATTTTATTAATATTAAAATTCCTATTTATTCTATACTTCTTATATTTTTTTATAATATTAAACTAGAATTAAGTTTAACTATTTACTATTCTTTATATCTACTTAAATAGATAGGAAAATACTAACCTCTTTTAAAACCCCCCCAACTTTTATATTATAAATACTTTAATTAGAAGTAAGCTTTCACCTAAGATTAATATATACCTTAAGCCTTACTATCTCTAATAAGGCTAATACCTTACTATATATTATAATAACCTCTAAAAGCTAGAAGCTTACTATAAGATTACTATAAGTATATTTCTATACTTTATAAACTTCCCTATACTAAATTATCTTACTTATAGCTACCTATAATATATAGCTACTAGACTAATATACTAGAAATTTAAACCTCTAGTATATTATAAACCCTATTAAACTATTTAAAGTCTTCTTTTCCTACTAGTTCTACTAAGCTTATTCCTTTAGCTATAATTTTACTAGATAGTAAATAGGGATAGTAAGAATCTTATTAATCTATTTATATATATTACTAATTAGATAACAAAATATTTACCTACTTTAAGAACTTGTATATTAGTACTAACCTTTCGGCTTATTATAAACTATATTTTAAACTTAAATATATATTATAATACCCCCTAAACTTACTACTATTTAATTATTAAACTATATTCCTATTTCTTATAAAAGAGATATAAAGTTTAGCTATATAGTTATTTTATACTAACTATATTATTACTATTCTTTAGGCTACTAACTTAAGTATTATACTAGTTATTTCTAGCTAGTTATAGTAATAGAAAGCTTTAGGAAGTCCTTATAATTTAATAATATTATAAAATACAAAACCCTATTAGTAGTTACTTTTTTTAATACTATTCTAACAATTCTTTTAATTAAATTATAATTACTCCTACTATTTATTTATACTTAGTTAAATTACTTTATTTTAATATTTAGAATATTAAGTAGAAATTATATTATATTAATACTACTTTCTAGTTATTATAATACTATATTTTAATTAAATAGTTAGATTCCCCTTATTTATACTAGTTTTAAGTTAGTTATTAATTATATATTAAATAGCTAAAACCTACTAAAAATATTAAAATTTAGATATTAGAAGTTTCTAGCTAGTTACTTAATTAGTAGTAACTTACTCCTAAGCTATCTACTTAAAACCTAATATACCTAACTTTTAGAACTAATTTTTATCTTAAAGTTATAAATCTATTTTACTAACTTTCCTTATTTATATTATTCTATTAATTAGAAGTTATTTATTTTAGAAACTTATTATAGTTATAAGTATAACTTAGTATAAAAACTATTCTTTCTTATAGATTTTTAAAAGATGTTAAGAATATACTAAACCTAATAGAAGTATTAAGTTTTTCTAGCTATTAAGCCCTAGTTTTAGATAAACCGATTTTAAAATAATAAACTATTAAAAAGAAAAAAAACTCTATTTAAAATTCCTATTATTATTTTTATATTTAATTATATTACTATATAAAACCTATATCTAGATATTAGAATATTAACTAGTTTCCCTTTTATTATATAGGATATAAATACCTTTTTAAAACAGAACTTCCTTATAATTTAGGATTAACTAACCTATATCTAACTACTATTTATATAGAATTCTTCCCTATTTTAGTCCCTTAAATTCTTATTAAAATATTTACTACTACTACTAAGATCTATACTAAAAACTATTCTATTTAAACTTATACCTCAAGTTTTATTACTAATTTCTATATCTACTTATTCTTTAGTATATTATTTTTATACTAAAGGTAAAATATAAATAAAATACTTAAGTACTATCTATTTTTAAAGCTAGTATATTTAGTAGGTAAGTTATTATATAGTCTTTAGTAGATTCCAACTTCTATAACTACTATCTTACTATTAAGATATATTAATACTTTTTATAATATTTAATAAATATCTACTTTAATATTTTAATTTTATATTTAATTTATCCTATATTACTAATTCTACTTATTAAAATAGCTTATTAGTATTAATATATTTAAATACTTATATTTAACTAAATAATAAAAATTTTTATATATTTAAAATTTAAAAATAAATAAAAATAATATAATACTTCTAAATTCCTAATTATTTATTTTACCTTATAAAACTAAGTTTAATACTACTATCCTAAAGGAAACTTTAGTAGAAACTAACTATTAAAAAATTTAATTAATCTTTCGCTTCTATATATATATTTAACAATTGATTTATATATTAGAACTACTATAAGCTTCTACTAGAGTTTCTTCTAGTTTTACCTTATATATATATAGTTTATTTTTTTTAGGTCTAACTTTATATACTCTTACTTAAATCTATCTAAAAATATTAAGATTAGTTAATAATATACTAAAGTTCTTACTTATATTTATTTTTATTATATATAGGAGTTTAATATCTAAATACTTATATATAAGGTTAACTCTTTAGTCTGTATTTTAAGATAAGTTACTAATAACTATTATACTAGTATCCTTATAGAATATATATTTCAACCTACTAAAAGGTATTATATAATAAGTTATAATACTTTTTAGAAAGAGCTATATTCCTAAAGCTTTTATCCCTAATAATAAGCTAATATTAGTTTAAACTAGTAGAGTACCCTAGTTATAAGAACTAGGTAATCTATTAGGTATAAGTCTAGTTATAAGTATTTCTTTTTTAATAATTTTATATATTATTTAACCTTTTTTTAAAAATATTTTTTATCTTTTGATTATTCTATTTATATACTATTAGTTTCTAGTTAGTATTTAGTTTTAGAAAAAATATACTTCTTATTTTAAGTAGTATTTCTAAACTACTTAATTCGTCGAAAGAGCTTTATATAGGTTTAGTATCTAACTATATAGAGCTTTTACTTTCTATAGTATCTTATTCTAAAGAACTCAAAAAATATTATACCTAAAGTATCTTCTATAAATTATAACTCAAGCCCTAGAGGCTAGATTTCAAATTTAAACTATTATTATTTTACTTATTATTACTAAAATAATCCCTATTAGTTTCTTTTCTTCTACTTATTAATATATTTAAGTTTAGTAGGTATTCCTATTTAATCTAAAGTTAACTTTATAAAAATTAGGAGGTTTTAAAATAAGAGTATTCTATAGGTCCTAGTACGAGGTAGTATATTACTATATAAAAAAAGCTTTATAAAAGTCTACTACTATTTTTAAGAATTTATGTTAGCTATAGAAGCCCTAATACTAAATAGTACTTAAAAGTTAAAATAATACTTAAATAAGTATACTTACTAGAATACTAGTAGGTATAATATATATTTAAAAATTTAATAATTTACTAAATTCTATAATTTATATTACTTATTATATTTTACTATATTCTTTATTAATACTAGAACTAAAAGATTTATTATTAAAAGTTTTAATTATTTATTTATACTACTTAAAAGAGATATTATTAAAATAAGAATTAGGTTTTTCCTCTAGTAGGTATCTTATAAGTAGGACTAGGGGGGACATAGACTTCCTACCTATTGAAATAATAGTTAGGTATATTTATAAAAAGTTATAAAATATAAACTTAGTAATAATCCTTCTATTAATTTACTAATAGAAACTTTATTATAACTTTTACTTCTTCTAAATAACTAAGTTTAAATAACTTTCTAGCCCTAAGTAGTAGTTACCTACCTCTCTAAGCTAGTTTAAAAGCCTTACTAAGCTATTCAATTAGTAGTAATAATAAATAGTATATATAAAAAATAGGGATATAATTAATATAAACTAATAACTTATACTTACTAAGGATTCCTTATTAAAAAATAATAATTATAATACTTTATCCCTAATATAATAAAATTTAATAAGATTACTTAGGCTTTCTAGCTAAAGGAATACTTACTAGTTTTATTAGTATAATACGTATATAGTTTAGAATATCTAAAAGTATTATAGTATTTAAATACTAACTTATAGTTAGGTAGGCTCCCCCTATATTAACTTATTAAACCTTCTTAAGGGGTTGGGCTTTTACTTAAAATTAGTATATATTTTAAGTTCTTTTAAGCTTATTCTTTTATGTATATTATAATAGTTTAGTATTATTTAGGTTTGCTATAGGATTAGCTACTACTTAGAAGTAGTTAGGTATTCCCAATACTAAGTAGTATTACTTATAATAAACGCCTTAAGAAATATCTTTCTATTTAATAATTAGGGATTTTTCCTATAGAATTAGAATTATTAGACTAATAGTTATTTTTAATAAAGCCTACTATTATAAACCTATAAAAATTAACTTATTATTACTTCAAATTTCTATTAGCTTAAGCTAATAATCCTTCTAAAAAACTAGTATATTATTAAAATAATACAAACTATTTAATAAGTTAAAATCTTATTCGTTATTATAATTAAATAGATAAATTACTCTACTAATTAAGAATAGTTATATACTACTACTTATAAAATTAAAAAAAGGCTTTTAATTTATTAATCTTTATTATATCTAGACTTAATAAGTTTTTTTATATTAAGTTAAATTAAACTATAAGCTCCTTTTTTAAATAATATACTAATTAGTCCTTACTTTCTTAAATAAGTATAGATTCTATTTTAAGTAGTATTTAGTAAGTACTACTTATCCCTATTGAATCTCTAAACTTTTTTTATAATTAGAAGTTTAACTATAAGTTGCCTTATAAGTAGCATATTATCTCTATACTAATAGCTATTATACTACTATTATAATATCTCTTTTAAGTACTACTTAAGAGTACTACTTTTTAAGAATTTCCTATAATTAGGAGATATTACTACTACTAAAGTAATTAGTGATTTAGAACTAATTACTAAACTTTTTATAAACTTACTATTTAGAGCAAAACTTAAATAATTACTATTTACCCCTAGTAGTATTTTTCTATTAATTTCTTTAAGTTTTAGCCTTATGATTATACTCCTCCTAAAGCCTAAGTATTTTAATTTCTTATAAAATACTAAATAAGTTAAAAAATAATATTATCTAATCTTTAGTTAGTATAATTTATAATTAAGATTATAATAGTATCTAATCATCTTTAATCTCCTAATTTGTATTCCTAATAAATAAAAACATCTTTAATAAATATTTTTGTAATAATTAGTTTTTAATAAATCTAAGAATTTTACTTCTAATAATTAAATACTAATACTCCTAACTATCCCTATTAATTATTATAGTAGTCCTAGAAACTAATAAAATAGAACTATACATCTTATTCTATTATTCTATACTAATATATTTAAATATAGATCTATTTAGAATATTCTAATTTTTTTAAAATAAAAGTCCTATTTCCCTAGTATACTTAGTAAAAAATATATAGTTCTATAGAAGGAAAAGCCTAGCTAGGCTAATATATATAGTAAGATAGACCAGTTAGTTAGGCTTAAGGTTTTACTATAAGCTTTTTAACTATAATAACTTTAATATATACTATTAGAACTAGAATTACTACAGCTACTAGTATTAGACTTACCTTCTAATTATTCTTTATTAAAAGATTTAAATTATACTTATTCTAATTATAAGATTTAAAAAAGTTTTATATTAATATTTATTGTTACTACTTCCCTATATTGGGATTAGGTAATTTACGTACCTGCTGCCTTCCTTAGATATAGTAGCTGTTTCTTAGGTTCTTTCTCTAGAATTAAGTTTTAACCCTCTATTACCTATTATAATTATATTAAAATACTACTCTAGTATTAAAAATTAATAAAGAAGATATTTAAATAAACTATCGTTAGTATAAAGCTATACAATTCAAGAAGTTATTATAAATTACTAATAAGCCCTAAAAAGTATTAATTTTTAATTTAATAAATATATCCTTTCTAAAATTAGGATTTTTAATATATATTAACTCTAGAATTACTATAATTATCTAAATAATAAAATACTATTAAATAAATAATAATTTATATAATAAGCTATTTATAATTTTACTATATAATTATTTATATTTAGATATATATAGTTTAATCTTTAAGATAAATATATAACTACTACTAGAATTAACTAAATAACTATTATATACTAAGGTTAACTAATACTACTACTAGAATAATAAAAAAGTTTAATTACTAGTATTATTTATACCTTAAAGTATCTATATCCTTTAGAATATATACTAGCTAGGCTTATAATACTTTAGAAGTTTCTACTTTCCCCCTCTAAATTCCTTAGAATACTTATTTATTATACTATACCTATAGGTAAGTTATATAACTTAAGGACCTTAAGAAAAACGACTTAACCCTATACCTTTAGCTATTTAATATTTATTATAAATATCTTACTCCTAATACTTATTAATAAGTCTAATTAGTAGCTATCTATCTATAGAACCTATCTTTTAAAACTATAGTAGTATTAAGCTACTAAGTTTTTTAAAATATCTTTAGTTTACTAATATACCTAGGTAACTAATACTATAAGAAGTAACTAATAACTATAAGTTTTTTATATTTAAAGTTTTAGTAGTTTTCTAAAATATATAAAGAAATATTATATTATAATCTATAGAATATAAAATATTTATTAAGCGCGTTAGTATATTACTATATAGTACTAAGTATAGGTTTTTATACTACTATTAGGTTATACTTACTTCCTACTTATAAGCCTACTAATACTTTTTATAAGTAAGCTTTATAGTATTTAACTCTAGTTTATAAAAAGTTTTTAATTAAATCGGATTTATATAAGAAAATAAAAAAATCATTTCATAAGAACTAACTAATTAATTAATACTACATATAAATAAGAATACATACTATAACCTATACATAATAATACTACTAGCGTAGTAGCTATAAGGTATACTATAAGGTATATAGTATTATAAACTACTATTATAACTATTATAACTATAAGACTTAATATATTATTACTACTAAAAAGTACTTAAAGCTACTATTACTACTATAAAGTTTTAAAAACTATAACTATTATACCTAGTATTAGGAATATTTAGAATATATCTCTTTTAATAGTTAGAACTACTAGAAATATAAAGTTTATAGTATTATAATTAGCTAAATAAGTACTATATAATAAGTATAAGTATTATTAAGCTATATAGTTTCTACTAGAAGTTTACTTATAGGTTACTATAAGTTTTTTATAAAATACTTAAACTAATTTTTATTTAAATTTAAAAATTTCAAATATATTTTTCTTAGTAGTCATTAGCGTTAAAACCATAAGGCTTCTAATACTATAATATTCTAAATAGGTACTATAAATAGAATATAGATACTACTAAGTTCTATAGCTACTACTAGAATTTCCTTTATAAAATATTTAAGGAATCTTTTATAAAATACTTAGGAAATTTTTTATAAAGTATTTAGGCTAACTTTTACTTAGGTTTAAAAATTTCAAATATATTTTTCTTAGTAGTTATAAATACTAAAAATATAAAGTCTCTAGTGTTATAATACTTTACATAAGTACTATAAATAGGGTATAAATACTACTAAGTTTTATAGCTACTACTAGAAATCCTTTTATAAAATACTTAGGGAATCTTTTATAGGATATTTAGGAAATTCTTTTATAAGGTATTTAAACTAACTTTTACTTAAGTTTAAAAATTTCTAATATGTTTTTCTTAGTAGTTATAAGTACTAAAAATATAAAGCTTCTAGTACTATAATACCTTAAATAGGTACTATAAATAGAATATGAATACTACTAGGTTTTACAACTAGTACTAGGATTTCTTTTATAAGGTATTTAGGAATTCTTTTATAAAGTACTTAGGAATTCTTTTATAAAGTATTTAGGAATTTTTTATAGGATATTTAGGAAGTTTAAAAAGTAATTAGAAAACTTTTTAAAAATAATTTCAAATTCTTTTATAATAAATTACTTTTATTTAATAAAATATTACTTAAGAAATAAACTTTTTATTTTTTAAACTTTATAAAATAGAATTCTAATAGTTATATAATATTTATAATATAGTTTACTATAGTATTAAAAATCTTTTATATATTATTATAATATATTAAGTATATTTAAGAATTAAAGATAGAGAAAGAGAACTTTAATATTAAAACGTATTATAAATTAAATCTACTTAATTC
>QAPG01001041.1:0-11904 GCA_004366825.1 Colletotrichum spinosum
GATAACTAGATAATTTTCTTTTAAATATCTATAAACTACTTATTAATTATAATATTTAGAATAATTTTATTAAAGTTTAATTTAATATACTAATAGTTTTAGTTATAATAGTTATAACTAGATATCTCTATACTTATTTTATAGTTATTTTTTTATAAGTAGCTATATAGATTTTAAAGAGATTTTAATTCTATTATAAAAGTTATAGAAAAGTAATAGATTATAAAATACTTAGTTTTTATAAGTATTCTATTTTATTCTATCTTAAGAAGTTTATAAAAATTCTTAACCTTATAACTTTAGTAGTTACTTTTAGTTATATATATTAAGCCTTAGCTTTAATAAAGCTCTCCCTAATTATTACTATAAAGTCTTCTACTACTATAGGGTTAAATATTAGAACTAAGGGTATAATTATCTATANAACTAGAGGTATAATTATCTATAATAATAAGTAATCTTATTATTATTTTAACTAGTTATAAGTTAGTATTAGTATGAATACTATTATTAGGTAAAATTTATAGTTAAATCTATATATAAAGTGAAGAGCTTAGATACTATTCTAAGTATAGAGTAAAAGTAACTAAATTAAATATTTTAATTAGAAAGAAAATTAAATAATTATTAATTTCAAATCTAGATTTCTTAAAGAAAATTCAAACATTTAAGTAATAATAATTATATAGCTAGCTTTTTAGTTAAAGTAGTTATAATACTATATAATAAGTATATTATAAAGAAAGATTTTAATAATACTTTCTTTAAGATTTGTTTTGCCTTAATTTAAATATTTTAGTTTATATCTTTTAAAATATAGAGTATTTTATAACTTTTTAAGAAGTTCTTATAAGAAACGATATTTAGTATAACATAAAACCTATATCTATTAAAAACTACAGAAGTACTAAGATCTTTGTTATAATTAGTAGAAAGAAAAAATTAAATTATATCTATATAATATTACTTTCTATATTACTCTAAGTGTAAACCTTATTTCTTCTTAGTAGTTATAAAACCAAAACTATTAGTAAGATATTAAACTAAATTACTTAATTTAACTACAAAAAAGTAATTATTTTAAAATTATATCTATTAATATTTGATATAAGTAGTAAATATTTAAATACTATATATCTTATAAGATATTAACTACTTTAGTAGTATAATTAATATAATATAAACTTTCTCTTAGATATTACTACTACTAGTAATATATTATAAGTACTATTTAAAAAACCCTAAAAATAATAGATAGCTTTAGTATTAATAGTTAGAATATCTTAATAGAAAACTTCTTAATTATTTTATCTTAATTATATAAAGTATTTATATTATTAATAGCTACTTAAAGTATACTAAATACTAGTCTATCTATGAAATATATAAAACTTATAATATTAGTAAAGTAAAATATAAGATCTACTATATAAAATATAAGAATACTTTATATATTACTTTTAGAAAATATATTACCTTTAACCTTTACTCTTATTACTAAAGTTAGAATAGTTATATTTTAGCTCTAATATTGATAGATAAAACTGCTTATTATTCTTGAAACCTTTATCTTATTAATTATACTAGAACTATTATTATAAAAATATTTAAGAATTTTATTATACTTTTTAAATGTTAAAATAATATTAATATTAGGAGTTTTAAGCATAATCATAAAATCTTTAGGTATAAAAGTTCAAATTATAATCTAATTTCTTAAGATATATATTTCAAGTTATCTATTTTCTATATTTAGAGTTAAAATAAAAGTATTAAGCATATTAGAATAGCTAATAAAATATATATATAAAAATGACAAAATATAAAAATAAACTACCCCATAAACTCTAGCTTAAAATCCTATCAATAGTAATATTTCTTTATAATTAAATATTAATATACTTTTTAAGTTAGTAAATACTATATTGGAAGCTTTATAAAACTACTTAAATAAATAATACTATAAAGTTAGACTTAGTTTATTTCTATATTTATAATTATAAACATTCTTTTCTTACTATAAATATTAAACTTCAATATAACTATTTAGCATACTTTAAAAGTATATTTCTATTAGCCTTTTAATTAACTATATTTCGATTAATTAATATTGAATATAGAACTTAGTTTAAAATAAGATTATAATAATTCGTAATATCTTTTTAATTAAAACCTTTTTTTAATAAGAATTTAATTTTTCTATAAGATAACTTTAAATGGTTTAATTCTAATAAAGTTTCTGAATAAATAACTATAATAAGACTATTTAAAGTCAATTTAACTACTTATTTAAACTCTATTAAAAAGCTTAATAAAATAGTTTATATTAAAATTATTCAAAACTAGCTACAAGAGATACTTTAGTAATACTTTAATAAAGTTATAATAAACTTAAAGAATTTACACTTAAAGTAAAAACTCTTTATGAAACTATAAGAGTAGTAGTTATGTAGGGGCTTAATAGTAATATCTTATATAAACCTTAAAACTTAAATCTATAATATACTTCTTACTATTCTTCTACTTTATTACTATAGTAATACTTATTATTAATAGTTTTAATAATATATTAATAGCTTTTTATTATTTAAATAAACCTAACTAATTAGAAACATCTATATAAAATACTACCCCTAAACACTATCAATATTAAATAGTCTTACTAATAAGAAAAGTTCAAATACTATTAATATTAAATAGCTTTATCAATAAGAAAATTTATATTATATTTATTCTAAATAATCTTATATTATATTTGTTTTTCTATCAATCTATAAGAAACTTCTTTTTCTTCTCTTTATATAATCCTACTTTTCTTTCTATAGAATTATATAACCTTTTATTCTATACTTATTATAATACTATTATTTTACTATTTTTCTATTCTTACTTGTTTTATTATATTCTTTCTATTATTATATTTATTACTATTACTACTAATTCTTAACTTCTTAAGAATAATGTTTTTTACTATTATACTTCTTGTAAACTTACTATTTATACTTATAGTAATTATATTATTAAAAGTAATTCTAATAATAAAGAAAACTAACTTCTTAATATAATTATCTCTACTTATTTTAATTATTATTCTAAATATAATAAGGATAACTTCCTCTAGACTTATATATTAAATTATAATTAATCTTATTATAGATATTTAAATTTAAAATATAAGTATAAATAAAACTCCTATCTTGTTACTACTAGTCTGAAATTTAATATTAATAGTTATTGAATTAATGATTTTATTATACTTAATAATTATATTATTACTCCTATAATCCGTATTAATAAAAAGAAAAATAGTATTAGAACTACCATACTCATATCATTTTATTAGAGTTCTCTACTATAATTTAATATTATAATAAATACTTCTATTATATTTAATAAAGACTTTTAACTTATATTACTATTATACTTAATACTCCTTCTTCTTATATTAAAAATACTATTATACTTATTCCTACTTTTACTTTTAAATAAATTCTTACTAATGTTAATAGTATTATATAAATGATAGTAAATATCTCTCTTTTTGTTCCTATTTGTACTATATTAATTTTTCTATAATAAGATAGTATAATATATTCTAATAATTATATTATACTTTACTAATATAATGATTATAACTTTAGTTTTATTAATACTAACTTATCTATTTACTACTACTATATAATCCCCATCCTTTACTAATACTAATAATACCCTACCTATAAATAAGTATTACTTATTATTATTATTCATAATAATAAAGAAGAAGAAGAAGAAGAATATAATAAAAAAAGAAAGGAGGAATACTAAAATTATAAAGAAAAAGTAAAGTAATCATAAGCTTTTTATTTAATTTATTTATTTAATACCTGAAAGATAAATCTTATAACTAGTTATATATATTTCCTAGGAATTATTATATTACCTTATTTATAATTTATATAATTTTTTATTATTAGTAAATTAATATTAGTCTATTATTCTCTCTAATATCTCTATATTATAATTCAGATTATAATATAGTCTTATTATTAGTAAAGCTATCTAAAAATTCCTATATTAAAATATTATAATCTTTCTATTTAATTAATATATTATAGTTATATCTTTACTTTGAAATACTTCTTACTATTAGTATCTTCTTGACTTTATATTCCTCCTAAGCCTTACTATCTTCTTAAAAAGAAATTAAAATAAGATTAAAATACCTATCTATATATTATTAAAACAGTAATAAGCTATTTTCTATCTACTTAATAACATCAATATAAAATATTAAATATATATCTATAGAAATATCTAATATAATATTTAATAAGATTAATATATTAATAGTTTAATACTTAGAAGTTACTTAATTAAACCTTTTGTTTAGCTAATTTATCTTAATATAATATAATAATATCTATACTTTATTTCTAATTTAAAACTTCTTAGCTACGTATTATATCTTATTAATACTTATTTTATTATATTATTATATATCCTATTACTATTCAAACTATAGTAATACTATCTTCAAAATAAAATAGAAATACTAAAACTTATCTTAAAATAGAACAAATAGTCTACTTTACTATTTAAAAATATAGAATAAGTATAATATTAAACCTATTTAAAAACCTATTTAAAAACCTATTTAAAAACCTATTTAAAAACCTATTTAAAAACCTATTTAGACTAATCCTAATAACTAAAAAGTCTTTATTACTGAATACTAATTAATATATAGTAATATAAGCTAATTAGTCTAATTATAAAAAAGCAATATATATTTATAGGAATATTTAAATCTTAAGTATTATTTTCACTATCTTACTACTTATCTAAAAATAAAATAATATTAATAATAACTACTATATCCCTATTAATTAATATAATATTATTTACAGAATACTAACTTAGTTTAAACTATAATTAGTAATAATGAATATAAAGAAACTTTAGAATTACTACTAAAAATCTTAGAATCTTTTTATATAAACTTTAATAATTATAAATATTATAATTTCTAACTAGATATATTTAAATAGTTAATCTATAATTACTATTTAGAACTTTAAATGCCTTTTTATAATAAATAGTAATTCTATTATAAAATTAATTAGAATCTATAACTAAATCTTATTAAGAATTAATAAGAATTATAATAAATCTTAATAATACTTTTAATTTCTATATAAATACTAATAGATATTATATATCTATATAAAATATTCAATATTCTTTAATATACTATCTTAATACTAATCTTATAAAAATACCATAAATATAAGATTAATACTAAGATAGTTTAAACCTAAAGAGTTATAAGCTATTTCGAGAATTATAATTATTAATAACTTATATTTAGAAACTTAGACTTGATCTTAATGTAGTAAAATATTATTCCTTTTTACTACATAATTAGCTATTTATATCTATATTAAAACTTCTAATAAGAATATCCTTACTATTTAATAAATAATATCTAAATAAGTTCTATATACTAATATTATCATAATTACCTAATTCTAAAATATTAGTAATATAATACTTTAAAGTATTATATATCTATTCAGTAATTTACTAATAATATACTAATAAGTATCTTCTATTTATATAACTTCTTCCTAACTTCTTTCTATGTATGTATTATAAGTTAAAGATACTAACAAAACCTATTTTTATTTATAGAATGTATTTAAAGAAGTTAAAAAATTTATATTAAAAGCTTTAGTTTTATTATATTATCTTAATCCTATTCAGAAAAAGTATTAAAATATCTTACTAGATAATCTAAATAGTATTTTAAAATAAAATTAAACTCTAATAAAACTTCTACCTATCTAACTTATCATTTTAAAATAAGTTTAAAACTTCTAAAGTATTCTAATACTTTATAGTTAGAAAGGATAATAAATAGTTTTATTATATTTTATAATTCTACTAATTATACCTTTAGGTATAATATAACTATTAGTAGCTCTTTATTATAAATAGTATAATTCTATTAAACTAAAATAAGTCTTACTAAATAAGAAGTAATTAGCTAAAATATACTGTACTTATTTCTTTATAAGAAATAACTATTCAATACTACTCCTAAGTAATCTACTTCTATTATTATATATTATTCTAAATCCTATTAAATTATACCTATTTCTAAAATAAATATAAACTTAAATATTTTAAATACCTATTAATATATAATATTTTAATAAAATAATACTTCTTTTTATATTAATTATATAAAACGCTCTATTAAACTAGAGACGTAGCTAACTAAATGATAATAGAAATTTATAAAACTAAACAAATTCTAAATATTTTAAATATTCCTAGAAACCTCTTATGCCTATATAACTTTAACTTTTTTCAAATGATAATAGATACTTTCCCCTATCTTAATGATAAAACTTAAACACTTAATCTATTTTATAGAAAATCTATATTTCTCTAAATCTAAGAATAAACTAACCTCTTATGACTATCGAAAGACTTACTTAATTTTATCCTTATAATTACTCTTTAACTTATAACTATAAGTAAAAGTATTATCTAAATAAACTATAATAGAATTATCAAGAATACCTTAAAATATATTATTAATATAATACTAGAATATTATAAATATACTTATTAGTTTAAAGAAAATAAGCTTTTTAAACAAACTAAAACATATCTAAAGAATAATCTTATATTTAACCCTTTGAATAATATAAATCTTACAAAAAGGTATATAAATATTAATATTAATAAATTATACTACTTTAAATAATAAGTATAATATTTCTTTAATTAATAATAAGAAATAATAGTTATAAGTATTAATAATATTAAAATTATAATAATCTATATAAAACTACTACTTCCTCCTAAGCTTTTTAATAACATAAACAAATATCCTAATTAAAAAAGAATTAATCTAGATTTAACCTTTATCTATTAAATCTATAACTTGATATTAAACTTTAAGAAAATACTCCCTTAATATATTATAAAGTAGCTTTTATAATAAGTCTAATTCTATCTTATCTAAATTCTTTTTTAAGTAAATATAATAATTGAAAACCCCAACTAAAATAAGAAGCTAGAAATATTATCCTTATTAAATAAATCTATAAAAGAAGTATAAATAATTAGTAAAACAAGTATCAACTATCTTGAAATAACTAGTAATATGACTATTAAAACTATATTAATCTATATTAAATTAATTACTAATTACTTATATCCTTTTTCTCTTGAACCAGAAAGCATTATAACTAATGATTTAATAAACCTTATAAGTCTATTTAAATATATTTCCCTTAATATATTACTAATAGTCTAAATAGTAGGACTACTAACTACATCTATCTTTATCTTAGTCCTTATAAAATTTAAAGTAATCCTTTAATATTATAACTATAATTTTCTTAAAATAGCTAAATATATTATTTTTAAGATTATATAAAATAAAATATTGAATACCTACTTATTAAAATAAATATAAATCTTAGGTATCTTAAAAATATAAATCTCCTAATTAATACTCAGAGTTATATTTAACTAGTATAATTATAGTAATATAATAAGGATAAAGTTCTACTATTTTATAAACTTCTTACTAACTATTCTATAATAATTATAACTACTATTAACTTAAATAAACATAAAAGACTTATTGTTTATTAATATAAAAATTAAAAAGAATAATTTATCTATTTATTTTTATATCTTTCTAATTTTATCTATTATTATGATACTACTATTAATAGTTATATTAACCTACCCTTTAAAGAATTTCTTCTAGAAAACTAGACTTTTTCCTTATTATTTATAACCCCTTTATCTAACTATAAAACTTAAATCTTAATATTAGAAGCTACTAATAAGTAAATAAGATGTAATATATATTTAGTAATAAAATAATCTGTAGTATTATAATATATATAAATACTAAGCTATATATACATCTAAATAAGTATAAAGCCTACCTATCAAGCTTTGTATATACTTATAATAAGAATTGACTAAAACTTACTAATTATAACTACCTATCTATCTAATTTTTTATAATACAAAGAGTAGTATTATAAAAATATTATATTAATATTAAAATAACCTAAACTACCTCTATACGTATTATTTAGATATCTTTATTCTAATTCACTATTAATTCTAGCTAAAATATAAATTATAACTTATTATAAATCTATAATTCTATAATAAGAATCTTAAGATCTATTATAGATATATAGTAATCTTAAGCTACTATATAGTAATCTATCTAACTAATATTATAACTAATAATAACTATCTAAATCTAATAAGAAAAAAACTAATTAGAAGTAATTTAACTAGATATCTCCTACTTAAGAATATCCCCCTATTTATCTTATAACTAATTTAAACTTAATAAAGAATCTAGTAAATATCTATTTAAATTCCTAATAGAAATACTAAATCTTCTTAAAAGCCTAAGTATTATGATAGGAATTCTTATAACACTTAGTAAGATATTAGAAGAATATATTAATATTCTAATTATACTAAAATTCTTATATTATATAAGAGTCGCTAATTTATATTTAAACTTTAAATAATAAGTTTATCTATAAGAACTACTAGAAATCGTCTGATTCTTTAATAAAAACCTAATTAACTGCTAACTTATATTATATAGTTATTTATTATATAGAGAAGTAGAAAGTATTACTATTAAAAAAATATTAATAAGGAGTAGTCTCTTTTTTATATAAAATACCTATATTACGTATAGAACTACTTTATAATTCTATTAGAATTATATAAAAACCTCTTAAAAAGATTAACTTTTATCTTCTATTAAATTAGTCTACTATTAGTCTATTAGAATTCCTATTAGAAGTATTAGAATGTTAATTTCTATTATTATCTCTCACCTTTTTCTATTTCCTTTATATAGTTTACTACTTACTACTAAGTTAAACCTAAGTAGGAAGTTTATTAATATCAAAAGCTAGCTATAAGAGATACTTTAGTAGTATTTTAATAGAATTATAATAAACTTAAAAAGTTTATACTTAGAATTAAAACTTTTTATTAGACTATAGGGGTAATAGGTATATAGAGCTTTGATAGTAATATCTTTTATAAGCCCTAAGGCTTAAGTTTATAATAAGAATTAAAAATAATTATAATAATTTGAAATTTCGAATCTATATAGTAGCTATTCTAAAGCTTTATAAAATACTTTTTAAAATTACAAAATTCATATTAATAATCTTTCTAGAATTACTTATTATATTCATCTATAATGTTTATTTATATAGATAAAACTATAGAGAGATAAGGAATTTTAATATCTCTAGAGAAACTTAAATATAAGAAATAGATAAAGTATTATATTAGAATAACTAGGAGATCTTTATTTAAAGCTATTTTTAACTAATACTTTTTAGTTATTTTAAGATGTTTTAAAATACTTCTATTTATAACTATAGAATAATATAAATAATTAACTAGAAAAGGTCTTAGAAGTTTAATTCTCTTAAGGATTTTAATATATAAATATTACAAGTTCTAATGATAAATTTTAACTATAGGGCGAATTAAATATTAAACAATATTCGAAGTATAAAAGAGTAGAAACTTTTACTCTAGGAGTATAATAATAGAAATTATCATTATTATTTATATTTTACTTAGTAATACTAATTGATCTATATACTAAAGTTATAATAATAGCTAAGTAGGTTTATCTTAAGAATTATATTAAATTATATTCCTAAAGTAAAATTAGTAAAACTCTTACGAAAAGTTTAAAGATGTTAAAGTATTATTAAACTTGTATATATAAGTCTAATAAATATGAATACTTCTTAAAACATAAACCTTGACTAGTTATCTATAGAGATTAGTAGTTATAAGATAATTATAGGATCTATATAATTATTTTAATAAATATATTATTTCAAACTCATATAGTAATTACTAATTATTTTGATGTTAAGTTACTTTAATATAATATAGTTAATACTTCTACATATATAATACTTAATAGGGTTATTTATATAGAGATATTATTAAATTATTAGATATTAAATAAGATTTATTATTTTAATAAAATACTATATAACTTTTAAAGATTTCCTCTCTTATGATAATACTACCTAGAAATAAGTTTGAAATACTTTAATTTTAAACTTATTATAGGAGAGCTATATTACTAATTTAAAAGGTACATTGTTTTCTTCTTCTATATTAATAATTATATATTCTCTATCCCCTTAAAAGATACTTCTAAAGTACTTATTCTATTAGTAGACCTTTAATAGAAATATTACTTCAAAAGAACCAAATACCTATAGTAATTTCTTAATATAAAGATTATTTGAAACTAAGTAGTATAATAACTATAGTTTTTATAAATAATATATATCAAAAAGCTCTTTAAGTATTTTATAGAATATATATAGCATATTAAATATTTCAAAATCCTTTTGAAAATTGAAAGGCTCTTATTATAATATAATTAAGCTTCTTATATAGAGATTAAGTATTACTAATAAGATATTGGCTTTATTAATTATATTATAAGTAGAATAATACTAGATATTACTTATATAATAAGTTAATTATGATATTTTAGTTAAAGCTCCTAAGATAACTATTATATAAAAACTAAATAAATAATATAATATTTTAATAAGATAAAAACCTTTACTTTATATTTAACTATAAGGTTAGTAATCTATTCAATAGGTTTATAATTACAGTAAATACTAATTTTATAGATAACAATAATAATTAAAGAACTTTTAAATATATATTATATATCTCTTTAGAAGCCCAATAGTATAATAAGTTAATAAATAAAATATTATTACTATTTTAATAATTAAAGTAGAGTGTTTAGTATTATCTTAAGCTACTTGAAAAGCTATTTTTACTACTTATTGTATTATTATATTTTAAATAGACTTTATAATAAATATATTAGTAGTTATATTAAGGGTCTTCGATCTATTTAAGGTTATATGCCTCTCGGGACTCTTTAAAGGAACCTATACCTAGTAGTTAGCTCTTACCTTATAAACCCTATAGATACTACTAGTACTAAGTAACTATTTAGATAGAGAAAACTTTAATTAGTAAGTATAGTTAGTTATTATAATAAGTAATAAATAAGGAAAGTATATATAGGCCTATATCTATTATAGTTATTCTATTAAAGATTATAATAGTATTATATTACTAAATACTAGCTAGCTAGCTATACCTATCGCTAGCTATTAATAGTCACTAGCTATTAATAACTAATAGTAAGAACTAATAGCTAGTAGTAATTACAATATAGTTTATATAATTAGAAGGTATATAGCTATTAGTTATAATTACCTACTGTAGGATTCAAACCTACTACTCTTACTATAAAATATTAAAAGCTAGCTAGACGTTAAACTACTACGTTAAGTGGGTTTTATAAAATATATATTTAATAGAAATAGGACATATAAGTCTTATTTTACTATTCAAATCTGTTGAACTAGTAATAGGTAACTAGTAAAAGGTCAAGGGAAATCAATAACTCTTAATTATTAAAGAATAAGTCATTCAGAATAATATCTAAAACTAATATTAATATTAATATAAATAGTAATAATAATAAGAAGTTCTAATTCTATAGGAAGTAGGGAACTTCATAATGTTAATATCTAAATAGAGTTTATTTTTAGAAATATTAACTTTATATAATATAAAACCCTTAGCTCTATTATACTTAAGCTACTAAATAGTCTATTTACTGAATATTCTAATATTATAATTTAATTAATTTAAAATATAAATAATTAAAATAGTATAACCTTAATTTTAATAATTAATTTTCTATAATAAATAGAAAATATAGAATTATAAGAGTAATAAAGAATACTTAAGCCCTTATTTAATTAAAATAAG
>QAPG01001042.1:0-11717 GCA_004366825.1 Colletotrichum spinosum
AATAGAAAAAATATTTTTATTTATAAAGTTTTTATAATTAATATTTTAGATCTATCTAAATAACATTAAGTCTAGATATTAATAGAACCTGATAAGTATAAAGATACTACTTAATATAACTATAATTATTAAAGAAATACCTAGAATAAGTATTTCCCTAAATATTAGTAATTTAAATATTATTATAAATATTAAGATAGTATAAAAGAAATTATTAACTTTACTTATTTCTATAAAGAAAAAGCAAAAAATATATCTTAAGAAGCTATATAAATCTTAAGAAATTGAAACTAAAGATACTATAAGTCTCTAGTACTATAGAAATCTAGTGAAATTTAATAAAGTTTATTATATTTACTAAATATACTCTAGTAAGTAATAATTAAAAATGTAAATTTAAAAAACTCTTTAAAAATACTACTAAGAATATACTTTAGTTTAATTAGAATAAGAATTTTTAATATATTATTTCTACTTAAGTCTTATAGAAATCTTCTAAAGTATTAATATACTTTTTAAAATACCCTAATTAGAATATTAAAATAGGGAGAATTTAAAATATCTAAATAATTAGTCTTATAATTCTTCACCTTATATAAACCTTAAATATAACTTTTGATAATTACTTCTTCTATTATAATAAGTTTTATTAATCTATAGTATAATAATAACAGATAAGTTAACTACTAATTAGTATTAGTTAATCTAGAGAGTAATATATACTATATATAATCTTACTATATANTAATATATATTATATATAATCTTACTATATAGGTATCAATTAGAATTCTAATTCTTTATTATTATTATTATTATTATATTATATAGTATATAGTATTACGTAAAAGTCTAGATCTATAATGTAGTAATTACTTACTAGTTACTATATATTTAGCTATAGCTAGCGCTAGGTACCTAGTACTTATTACTAGTAGGGCGCGGAAAGTATACTACTATATATATAGTAACGTATATAGTTATTACATACTTTACAGCATAGCATAACTAATAATTATTAATTTATCTAGAGAGTAATACACGCTATATATAATCTGACTATATAGGTATAAAGTAGTATTCTAGTTATTTATTATTATTACTATTATGTTATGTAATATATAGTATTATATATAACTCTAGATCTATAATATAGTAATTACTTACTAGTTACTATATATGTAGCTATAACTTGTACTAAGTACTTAATATCTATTATTAATGAAACGTAAAAAGTATATTACTATATATATAATAATATATATAGTTACTATATACTTTATAAAATAGTATAGCTAATAGTTATAACATTTTCTTTTTACTATATATTTTAGTATCTATCTAGTCATATAAAAAATAATACGTTTAGTAATTTATAACTTTTTACTTTAATAATATTTAAATATTTATTTATTCATTCTACTTAAGTTACCTATCCCTCTATTTAAATATTTATATAATTTAAATTAATATATTTCTTACAAATATAATTGACTAGACTTCTACTAAAGATATTAGCAGTATCATTATTTCTATCAATTTACTATATTTTATAGAATTTATAATATTTATATAACTACCTTAATACTATAATATTCATTATAAGATACCTTTCTTTAGTAATATTAAAGTTTATAAGATATTCTTAAAGTAAATCTAAACTAGTATATATAATAATTAAAATCTAAAAGAGTTTATAATATTTAAATATCTTCTTCTTTAGTAATATAATTATAA
This sequence comes from Colletotrichum spinosum, assembly GCA_004366825.1. NCBI lineage: Eukaryota > Fungi > Ascomycota > Sordariomycetes > Glomerellales > Glomerellaceae > Colletotrichum > Colletotrichum spinosum. The sequence continues at coordinate 1,738 of QAPG01001042.1, forward strand.
TATAGATATAGTTTATACTAATTATTATAATATAAATCTCTAAAGTAAATATATTCCTGATAATTCTTTTACTTTTAATAGAAGAGTAATATATAAAATTATTATAGAAGTTGAATTAGTTAGAATCAGAAGTAATCTCTTAATTTAAAATTATTATAAATTCTAGTTAAAATAAGAAGTTAATATTATTAGTAAATAAGCTATTGAAAAGTATAAAGATATATCTTTGAAAGGTTTGGTAGTATAAAATTAAAACTATAACTAAAATATTTAATTTGCTACTTAAGATATTTACTAGATATAGTAATATTATTACCTAAGGGCTATTATTCTTATATTATATAGAAAAGGTTAGATAATACCTCAGGTGAGTATATAAAAGTAGAATACATTCTCTATATATATTATTTAATATATATCTTCTTAAATACTTGAAATATTATATTTATATTAATAAAGACTAATCTGTACTTTTAATACTCTTAATATAAGTAGAAAGTATTACTATTAAGTAATAAGATATTTCTATTAAATACTGGTAATATTACTGTTAAGAAATATATCTTAAGTTTAATTTTAAATGAAACTTTCTATGGCTAATTATCTTTATAATATACGAGAATAATATTTAGAGGCTAAGAATATTATTAATATATATCTCTATAAAACTAGAAGTACTATTTCTAAAGTATAACATAAAGAAGTATAAGTTATATATTAATACTTATGTTTATAATTACTCCTTAGAATATTTAGAAAGAATTACTTACTAATAAGAATTAGCTTTAAAAAGACTATATAGTAACTTAATAATACTTATAATAGAACCTAGGGGATATTAATCTTTAAAAAATATAAATATTCTAACTATAATATATCTTATAAACTTTATTTAAATTTAAATATAAGTTTATATAATATTATAAAGTTTCATTATTATATTATTATGCTAGGGTAAAGCTAATATTATAATTACAAATTACTACTAGTTATTTCATTAGATTATTAGTAATTATATGAATATTTTAAACTTACTATTATCTATACAACTTCAGAATGTAAGTTTTAACTTCTTATATATCTTGTTAGTATCTTTATTTTTAATTTTATAATAATATAAGACTTAGAATATTTAGATTTCTTATAGAAAATAGAATTCTATTATATAAGTTCTATAATACTATTAATAATATTTTTTTCAACTTTCTTCTTTAATTAACTCTTTAGATAATAATCTAAATATTATAATAATATTTCTTTGATAGAAATCAAATATTAATATTATATTTCATTACTCTTTAGTTATAAAGTATATCATGAAATAAAGCTTTTAGTTAAAGTCTAGAGAAGGTAAGTTATTCTTATAGATTTTAGAAGTTAGAATTAGTTAAATCTAAGGGATTTAAGATTAAAATAATATATTACTAATTATTTAAATAGAAAGAGTATTATTATTACTAATAGTAATAATATTAGTGTTATTTATAATAATAATAACTTAGAATATTTATTAAATATTTTAAAGTTCTATAGGAATAACTATAGATAAAACTAAAATATTCTTATAAGAGTATATATTTCTATATAATATTAAATCTCTTATAGTAATAATAGAAATACTTATAGATGTTTTATAGATGCTTTTAAATATTAATACTTCAAAAATATAATTTGAAGAGATCTCTTAATTACTCTTAAAATATATTTTTATAGCTATAAATTAAAACTCTTAAAAGCTATAAAAGAATTAAAAAATATACATCTTATTAAATATAGTAAGGAAGTAATATAAATCTTATTAATTATTTTTCTCCTATTATATATATATAAGAAATAAGAATAGAAAGATTATAACTTAAGAAGTATTGAGATCATTATATATTACTAAAATAGTATTAATAATATAGTTAGTATACTTATAATAAATCTCTTTAATTATTTTAAATATAATATAAACCTAAGTATTGGTTTATCCGTTATAGTATCCGTTACGCTATAGCACTATTAGGTAAATAGTTAGCCTGTATGGCTTATATATACTACATAGCCATACTAGCTATATAGCTATATAGGCTATATAGGCCCTATTTCTATATATATAGCTTTATACTATATAATATAATAAGAATAATCATAAATAACTAGAATACTAGTTTATACCTATATAGTAAGATTATATATAGTATATATTACCTTTTAGATTAACTAATACTAATTAGTAGTTAATTTATCTATTACTACTATACTATAGATTAGTAAGAAGTATCTAGTAGAACAAGTACTTATAACCTATATTTATAGCTTATAAATGAAAGATTATGAGATTATTCTATTTAGATATTTTAAACCCCTCTTATTTTAGTATTCTAATTAGGTTTCTAAAAAACATACTAATACTTTAGAAGATTTTTATAAAACTTAAGTAGAAATATTATATTAAGAGCTTGAATTCTAATTAAACTAAAATAAACTCTTTATAGTATTTTTAAAGAATCTTTTAAATTTATACTTTAGATTACTACTTACTAAAATATATTTAGTAAATATAATAACTTTCTTAAATCTTATAAGTTTTCTCTAATTACTAAGATTTATAGTATTCCTAGTATTTTATAAATATTCCAAGTTTCTAAAGAGTATATTAAGATCTTATAAATATTTAGGTGAGACTTAAGTAGAAATATTACATTAAAAGCTTTTACCTAAGTTGGAATAAGTAAAAATATATCTAAAAGCTATATTACGAAAGCTATAATATAGTTTCTCGAGATCCCATATAGTTTAAATAACAACTACCTTCTCCTATAGCTCTTAAAGCTCTATAAAATAATATAATAACTACCCTCTCCTATAACCCTTAAGGCTTTATAAAAGCATCTAATATCTACCCTCTTTTTAACACCTAATAATAACTTTAAAAACTACTAGAAGGCATATAGTAATACTATCCTCTCGAAGTAATACCCCTATAGCTATATAATTATAAAGCTCCTAAGTTTAAATAGTACTTTATACCCCTTTAATTTCTAATATCTATTTAAAGAAATCTAAGTAATTATTATAACTATTATAATTATATAGAAGGATAGATAAGTAATAGGTTTAATAGTAAAAGAAAACTGTTGAAAAAAAAGTATTTTATAGCTTACTATTTAGGCTTTTTTGTAATTAGATAATATTACTATAGTATAAACAGAAAGTTACTAGTATTAGTTTATCTATTACAATATCCGCTATACTATAGCGTTATTAGGTAAATAGTTAGCCCGTATAGCCTATATATACTATATAGCTATACTAGCTTTATAGCTATATAGGCTATATAGGCTCTATTTCTATATATATAGCCCCATACTATATAATATAATAAGAACAACAACAAATAACCAGAACACTAGTTTGCACCTATACGGTAAGATTATATATAGTATATGTTACCCTCTAGATTAACTAATACTAAGTAATGATATCTAGACAAAAGACTGAATCCTCTATAAAATAGGAGTATATTTTAAAAATAAGTCGAATAAATATAAGTTTGTTCAGCTTGATAATCTTATTAATTATCTTATATACTGCTATAAGAAATACATCCTGAGTAGTAATAAGTATCTTATCATAATAGACTTTATATATATAATAGAGAAAGATATAATTTTACTTAAAGTTTTTAATATTTTTATATATTTTAGTCAACATAATGTAGAATTTCAATCCAATTATTTTTACTTCCAATCTGGAATCTTTAAATTGAAATATTATACTTATATTACTAATAGTAAAACTGAAAAGCCTTAATATATGTTAATTTAATATATTTTAAAGGTTTCTTGTATTATATTTACTAAGATATTGAATAAGAATCAAGTAGTATTAAATATTATTATAATATCAACAATATAGAATATAAAGTAGTTATTCATATAGATAATATTAACAATAATCTTAAAAGTAGAGTTAATATTACTATAAATAGTAAAATAGAAATATAAAAGAGTTGTATTATATATCTAAAACTAATGATAATACTTCTTAAATATTTCAAAAGTATAGTATTCAATTAGATATCCCGCCTTATTAAAAATATTATAAAAGTATATAATAGTTGAATATTTAAAATAATAATAGATTTTCTATATATCTATTTCTATACAATATATAGAAGTAGTTAGTGTCTCCTAATTAGAAAGTATCTATAGATACCGCTATTTTCAAATGTTAATATAATCTTCTTATTTTAATAAAACTAGTTATAAATATTATTGAATATAATACTAAAGTGATTTATATCTATAAGATAGAATAAGAAAGAAATATAAGACAATATTTTATGAAATATAATAATACTAAGAAGTATAAATATATTAACTATTCTAAGTATAACAATTAGACAAATACTACTAAATTATATTATTATTAATATATTCTATAGAAATATCAGAGTTATAAAAGGGTTAACTATTTATTTAAATATGGTGAATTAGAGGTGATTAATAGTTCAGAAGTTAGTAATATTTAAATTAGATAAAATAGTTCAAGAAATAATATTCAAATAATAGCTTTTCAATATAAATATAGATAAAAAAGCTATAATACTACTTTTCTTAGTAGTTCCACTATTAGAAGTATTATTTTAAATAAGAATATAAAGTATTACTTAGTCCTAAAGAGTTCCTATAATTTTACGTCTATTAAAGATAATAAGAATCTTATTAAAGAATAATATTAAAAGTTATTTAGAAGGAATAATGGTCTTATCTTTAAAGTTCATAATATATTTAATATTTTATGATAGTATTATCAGACTTATTATCTTAAGAGAAGTCTTTACCATTATTATTTTAATTATTAATACCCTTATAGTCTATAAAGAAAGCTGAATATATTATTATAATATATATTTTAAGATTAATATTTAACTTATACTTATGAAATGCAATATAACTCTCCTTAAGAATATACTTTATAAATTAATAACTTATTTTATTATATATATATATAATATTTCTTATTTAAATAGCTATATATCATTATATATAAAACATAAATTCTATTTAATATAGATAAATATAAATACTATAAAGTAGTATAAATAAAGTATTAAATATTTTATAACATAGTCTTTTATAAATATTCTTAATACGAGTTATACAAATCATTATTTCAAGATTAGTTATCTATTTACTTCTAATTTGTATCCCTATTATTCTAAAGATACTATGATTTTTAAATTAACATAATATTACTTATAGTTAATTATAACTAATTATAAAAGCTTTAAGAGATTACTCCAAGGCTAAAGAAAGCTAATACGTATTCAGATATATTATAATATATATTTATAGGTTAGAAGTAGAATATTATATCTATATAGAAGTTAAATAAGAAGGCTTTCTAAATATATATCAATTTAAATATAAAAGCCTTAAAAGCTTCTTTTTTATTCTTTTTAAAATTCTTAGCTATAATACTTTAAAATATAATATTTTACTAGTCAGAAAGATATCACTATTAATACTTGTTATGTTCAAAGTAGTCTTTAATATAGTAAGTTATCTATTCAAACTATACATTAAAGCTAGAATTATTAAAAAATCTAAAATAATACTTAAGAGCTTAATCTCTTAGTATACTTAAAAATATACTAATCTATATATAATATAGGATATCAAATTTAAAATAGTAATGATAATAAATATTTATCTTAGTTTTAAATATACTATATAGGTTTCCATTAGACTTTATACTCTTACTATATAGCTTTATAAGATCTATAGTATATTTAGTTAAGGTATTATTAGAAGAAGTAGGAGAAATAAGATATAAGAAGTATTTATATTACTTTAGAAGTTATAAATTATTATATCTATCATATACTTCTAATATATAGAGAAACTCTATATTAAGAAGATTATATATTAATAAAGCTAATAAGAAGATCTAAACGTATATAACTGATATTAAAACTATAAGAGCTAATTAGTTATACTATTATTATCCTTCTTTAATCACTTATAAAGAAATTATAATAAGCTTTATTTAATAAGCTTAAGATTTAGATTTATAAAAAAGCAACTCAATATATTACTTAATCGATATAATATCTTTGGAGAGTTCTAAGAAGTACTTAAGGTTTATTTAAAAAATTAGATATTATTTCTTAAAGTCTTTAATATTTCTATTATTCTAAATATTAAAATCTTTCTATTTAAGAAGTTAAATAAAGATATTATATATATAATTACTATTTATCTTAATCTTAATCCTGTAGTAAATAAACCAATCTTAGAGATAGTAGATTATTATAATATTACTAAGTTACTAAGTAAATTTAAATCACTTTTTAAAATCCCTCTGAAATATTCAAAAGACCTCTTAGCTATATACTCCTATATAATTATAGATAGTTATATAAGAAGCTAAGAAGGCTAAGACCCCAATAATACTATCTATTAATAAGCTACTATAGTTAGTTTGTTAAATATTTCTCAAGAAACTAATATTTATAGAGTAGAAGAACTTTATAAGTAATATGATATCTATTTTTAGTATTACTATTTTCAACGGTTTTAAGGTATTTAAAGGTAATCTCTTAATTTTGAGTAGTATATTAGATATTATTATTAAAGTTAAGAAATCTTTTATATAAAGTAATATTATTATATTTAATTAGACTTATAAGAAATAGAAAAGGATAGAGAGAAGTATTTTTAAGAAACCTTAGAAATCTCTTAAAAATAAGCAGCTAAGAATACTATAATCCCTAACATTATAAAGATCTAATAGTATTCTAAAGAGTTATTATATTTACTAAATATATTCTAATAAGTAATTATATTAAGTATATAGTTTACTTACGAATACTATTATAAAGAATACTTTATTTTAAACTATAGTAAAAATATACAATTAACTCCTTAATAGTAAGATTATAAAACATCAATATAAAATTTAGAAGTTCTTAGTAGAATTTTAAAATACAAAGTAGTCTGAAATATCTAAATAATAAAACTTATAATTCTTTTTCTTTATATATTTTAAGTATTGAGTTTTATAATTACTTCTTTTATTATAATACGCCTTACTAATCTATAGTATAATAGAAATATAAAGATTAACTACTAATTATTAGAATAGATAGATAGGTAGGTAAATTAATAGTTAAGTTATTATTGTAGATAACTGTGAAATCAGGAGGAATATGATGTGATAAAAGTAGTTTTCTCAATATGGAGACTTGTTTAAAATATTCTTAATAATAATAGTTAAATAGAAGGAGAAATAGTAATTCGATTAATAGTATAATTAATTATTTCTAACTATTAGTTTTAGACATATTAAAGTTCTTATATAGAGGGTTTATTTCAGAGTTCTAGTTATACTACTAGAGTTCTAGCTATACTACTAGAGTTCTAGCTATAGCTATAGTATATAAGCTATTATAACTATAGTATATAAAGCATTATAACTATAATATGTATACTTTAATATAACATATAGATTACTATAACTATAATATATAATCCGTTATAACTACAGCACATAAGTTAAAATATAACGCATACTATAGTATAACTATAGCGTATTAGCTACTATAGCTATATTACATAAAGTATTATAATTATAATATATATAGTTTGAACTACTTCTAATATTTTATAAAAAAGTAAACCTCTATATTTTTATTTTATTTACTTAAGAACTACTAGGAGTAAAAAAGTAAAATAAGTATATATTTATAAAGCCATTTGTATATAATTTATTTATATAGAAATATTGTACAACTTCTTATTCCTTCTATTAGAATAATAGAAATAGAAGTTCTTTATATATTAGAATAAATCTAATATCCCCTTATACAATATATATTACTAGAATGTAGTTTAGTTATATAGAGACTTATAGAACTTAATAAAAAGTAGAAAGAGACAAATTATATAAAGTTATAAAACTTAAAACTATAAAAAGTAAAAAGGAGAAAGAATTTTAAGATATTCTTTCTTAAAATTTAGATAAAATTCGTTTGAACTTTACTAAGACTAAAGATTTAGTTAAAATACTAGCTACATTATCTTTTATATTTATATAATATGTAAAGATATTTTTATTTCTAATAACATCTCTTATAAAACAATATCTTATATCTATACATTTTACTTTATTTAAAAATTCAAGACTTTTAGCTAGTTTCCTTTCTATTAAATTATTTATAGAAATCTTAGGTTATTTAATTTTAAATAATCTTAGCTTAAAACCTATATAATCTGACTTATAATATAAATAAATTACTTCTTTATAAGTATGTAATAAAGCTATATATTTAGTTTTATAAATAGATAAAACTACTATTTTCTATTGTATAATAAAATAACTTATAATATTACTATTGTTTCCTAAATAGAGAATATAAGAAGAAGTAGATTTTCTATTATTAAGATCTCTTATTTAATTCAAATTAGTATATTTTATAATATTCTTAATAGAAGATATATTTTTATAGTTATAAGTAAATCTATATTCTTTATCACTATTTAAATAACCTTATCTATAATTAAGAGTTAAAAGATAATTTTTATCTAAATTATAAATAAGTTAAGAATAAGCTATTACTATAAAAGTAGTATTAGGCCTTATTTGTAAAGCTAAATATAATAGAACTCATATTTCCTATTAAGATTCTAGAATATCTTCTTTTAAAGCTCTTTCTTTATTTTCAAATAACTTAAGATTATAATCTATAGGGGTCTTAAATTTATAAATAGTTTCTTTTTTATACTCTTCAATAATTTCCTTAGTATATTTATTTTGACTAATAGTAACTAGTTTTTCTTTTTATTTTATAGATGAATTATAATTAAGAAAAATAGAAGGTTCTCTTAGATTTTAAATCTTTATGTTTTATTTTAAAGAGGTATATGTATAATTAACTATCTCTTAATTATTTACTACTAGTAACATATTATTAATATAATAAGCTAAAATAGCTATATAAGGCTTTTTATTTAAAGTAAAAACTGCTTTATTATAAGGAGAAATAATAAATCCTATTAAATAAAGAATATGTTTTAGATAATTATATTAAAGTTGAAGACTATGTTTTAAACTATATAATACTTTATTTAATAAATAAATAAAACTATAGTCTTTATTATTTTTATAAGTATTTATATTTATATTTAGATTAAATTCTAAAGAATTCTTCTTTATATTAAAATAAAACCTAGTTAGTAGATAAATATATATAGGTTTATTAATATTAGTATGAATAAATACCATAATAATATTATATTATATTAAAATCTATCTTAAATAAATAGAAAGAACTATTATATATTTCTAACCTTTAGGCCTATAAGTAGCATTGAAAGTTTGTAAATAATTAATACTTAAATATTAATTATAGCTTTAAGCTACCTACCTAGCCTTATATATAATTTCTTGAGTTATATTATTTATTTTTAATTTATAAATTTATCTACTACGTTAAATATTCATATCTTCAATGTTAACAGCAGATAGAAGTATTATTTTCTAACTATTAATAGATTTTATTTATTCTATTTCTTTTATTATAGCTAGAATCTAGTTTCTATATTTAGAAGACTTAAATACTTAAATAGAAGAAGTAGGTTCTTCTACTTTATTTACTAATAAAATATAAGAAGCTTAATTATCTTTATTAGTATTTATATATAATTTTATATAGCTATTTAAACTAGGATAGTTTAAAATAGTAAAAAGAGCATTCTCTTTATAGATTTTATAGTCTTCTTTAGCTGTATCTAATATAGTAAGTAAATTGATATATAGGTTGGATTTTCCCTTTATATTATTACTTTCTATATTTAAGTCTAAGATTTTATTATTTTTAGTTATTTTAATATTTAAACTTTCGTTAGGAATTATTCTAGTTATTTGTTGAATTTCAGTAGTTAGATTTATTAAAGAGTTATTATTATTATTATTATTATTATTATTAT
>QAPG01001043.1:0-11794 GCA_004366825.1 Colletotrichum spinosum
ATTTAATTAGTAGATATATATATTATATATTTTAGAATTAATAATATTATTTTGAAAAGTTTGTTTATTACTATTATTAATAAGTTATATAATAGGAATTTAGTAAGTTTCTATGGAGAAAGATCTAAAGATATTTCTAGAAATCTAATACTAAAATCTATAGTGATAATATAAAATAGTATTAATAAATATAAGATCCATTAGAATTCTCTTAAGAGTTTTATTTTTAATTTTAATAGTAGATTATATATAAAGTAGTATTTAATAAACTTTATAACCTTTTTAATTAGGTATAGGATTATATATATTAATAATATATTATACTATATTTCTTATATTTTTAATAGTAGTTAGATTTATATTAAGTTTTGATAAATTATCTAGCTATTAAATTAGGAATATAAAATCTTTATTATTTTAAATATTTAATAAAGTAGAGAAGTCTATTAGAGATTTTAAAAGGTAATCTATCTAGATCTTGAAATTATTTTAATTATTTATAAATCTTACGAAATTTTATATTAATAATATATAAATCTTTGAATTTCTACTTAGTAATTTTACTTAGTCTAACTTCTATCATAATATAAACTATGTAATTATTCTATGTTTTATCTAGCTTAATATTTCTTAAGAGGAGTATTTAACTAATTTGTATTCTAAATAGTATATCTAGGATAATATTAGTATTTCTCAGAATATAATAGTATTTAAGTTAAAATTATGAAACGTATTTAATAATTAAAATAAGATGTAAATTAGTTCTTTTTCTATTTATAGTAAAAAGAGTTATTTAGACTATAATACTTAGTATAGAAACATCGTCTATTAGAATAGTTAATAGTATTTTCCTAGCTAATTGAATTAATATCCTAGTTTTTCGAATAGTTTAGGCTAGATAAGTAACCTCTAGTTCTATTAGCTAGTATTATGAGTAGCTAAAAGGTAGTTTTATTTAATAAATATAGATACGTGAGGAAAGAAGGCCCCCGTATGTAACTACTATTTATAGGTTTTTATAGTAATAGAACAGCTAATTATATAGCTATTCATTTATATAATCCTTAGAAACTATTTTATAATAATTACTCCTAGTTAAAAAAGAAGTTATACCTTTATAATCCTACCATCTTATTTAGCCTGAATTGTTGCATTTTAAGTAACTACTACTATTACTAATACTTATTATATTATTACTAATATAATTGTTAAATTCATTAGGAGTATTATTATTACTGTAATTACTATAATTATTAGGCATATTATAATTACTAGTATTTATCTTAATATTACTTTTAGAAGTATTAGAAATATATTATTAGAGTTTTCAGAGTTACATGCCCTTTTGGTAAAAGTAAGTCTTAGGTTGTTATTGTTGTTATTAGTATTATTATTATTATTATAATTCTACTTATATAGAAGGTAGGTACTAGTACTACTAGTATTAATATTACTCTTACTTTATATAGAAGAATAACTTCTACTACCCTATGTTTATATAGATTATATAAATACAATAGATCACATAGAAGTATAACTACTATTATTAGTAGAAGTAGTATAACTACTATAGGTGTTATATATAATAAGTAGTATTAATAATATTAATTGCTATAATAGTTGCTATAGTAGTTACTATAGTATTAACTGCTATAGTACTTACTATAGTTAATAAGTAACGATATTGTTATTATTACCCCGCTTTTAAGCTGATGTCTATATGCTAATCTAACTTGTCTAATTAGTCTAATTAGTAATTAGATAAAGATAATACATTTAATAAGAAGAAATTAAAGAAAGAAGTTATTACGCCTAAGGCTCCTATTTCTCCAAACTAACTGAGGGGGGTTTTTTAAATAAAATATATAAAATAATTATTATTCTTTTTAATAGAACAGTTCTTACCTTATAGCACTTTTAGTAAAAATAATACAATTTAGCTATAGCTTTATAATATATTATAGATTAACTATAGTAGCTTTATTAAAAAACGGGTTTAAGCTATAGCTTTATTATTTAAATAGATATATCAATTATACTACTATATATTATAAAATAAGTAGTAATAAGTAGTTAGTACTACCTTTTTAGATTGGATAAGCTGTTTTTTAGTATTATAAGTAGCTAAAAGATAGTTTGATTTAATAAATACAGATATGTAAGGAAAGAAAGCCCTTATATATAACTGCTATTTATAGGTCTTTATAGTGACGGGACGGCTGATTATATAGCTATATATATTTACGTAATCCCCAGAAACTATTCTGTAATATTATCCCTTTATTTAAATAATTATATAGTTTGAATTAATAAGTCTCTTGAGGATATTATTTAATATACTTTTTATAAAAGTATTAGTAATATTATCATCTCTATTAATCTACTATACTTGATAAAACTTATAGTATTTATATAATTGTTTTAATATTATAATATTAATTATAAAGTCCTTTTCTTTAGTAGTACTAAGCTTTATAAAATATGATTAAAATAAGTATAAGTTGGTATATATAATAATTAAAATGTAAAGAAGTTTTCAATATTAGAAGGCTTTCTTAAATAATATAGCTATACTATATATAAAGTCTATACTAACTATTAGAATATAAATCTCTGAAGTAAATATAATCCTAATCAGTCTTTTACTTTCAATAGAAGACTAATATATGAATTTATCATAAAAGTTATATTAGTTATTACTAATAGTAATCTCATAATTTAGAATTATTGTAAATCCCAATTTAAATAAGAAGTTAGGATTACTAGTAAAGAAAGTATTAATGAAAATATAAAGATATATTTTAGAAAGGCTAAGTAGTATAAAGCTAAAGTTATAGTCAAAGTGCTTAATTTACTACTTAAGATGTTTATTAAACATAGTAATATTATTACTTCAAAGTTATTACTCTTATATTAGATAGAAGAGCTTAAATGACACCTCAGGTTAGTATATTGAGGTAAAATATATTTTATATATATATTATTTGATATATCTCTTTTTAAGTATCTTAAGTATTATATATATATTGATAAAAGCTAGCGTTTACTCTTAATACGTTTAATATAAATAGAAAGTATTACTATTAAGTAATAAGATACTTCTATCAAATACTAATAGTATCACTTTTAAAAAAATTATTTTAGGTTTAGTTTTAAATAGGCTTTTTGGAGTCTTTTATCCTTATAGTATAAGAAATTAGTATCTAAGAGGCTAAGAGTATTATTAGTTCATGTATTTATAAACCTAAAGGTGTTATTTCTAAAGTATAAGATAAGGAGGCATAAGTTATGTATTAATATTTCTATTTATACTTACTCCTTATAGTATTAGAATAAGTTAGTTGTCAGTCAGCATTAACTTTAGTAAAGCTATATAGTAATTAAATAATAATTATAATAAAGCTTAAGGAGTATCTATTCTTAAAGTATAAGGATAGTTTAGTTATTATATAGCTTATAAGGTTTATTTTAGCTTAGATATAAATTTATATCATATTATAACGTTATATTATTATATTATTATATTATTATATTATTATATTATTATATTATTATATTAGTGGAGAATCAAGATTAAAATTAAAAATAGCTATTAGCTACTTTATTGGATTATTATTAATTATATCAGTAACTCAAACTCACTATTGTTTTTAAAGTTTTAGATTATAAGTCTTAACTTCTTATATATCTTATTAACATTTTTATTCTTAACTTATTAATAATATAAGATTTAAACTACTTATAATCCTTATAGAGGGTAGGATTCTGCTAAATAATCTTTATAATATTGTCAGTAGTAATATTTTCAACTTCTTTTTGAATTAATTCTTTAAATAGTAATTTAAGTATTATCATAATACTTTTTTTATAAAAGTTAAATATTAATGTTATATTTAACTATTCTTTAGCTATAAGGTATATTATAAAATAAAACTTTTAATTAAAATCTAGAGAAAGTAAACTACTTTTATACATTATAAGATTTATAAGTATTATAGGTTTTTAGTATATTTATAGTTAAAATAGTATATTGCTAACTATTTAAATAGGAAAGAGATTATTGTTATTAATAATAGTAGTATTATTATTATTTATAATAATATTAATTTATAATATTTACTAGTAGGAGGGGCGATAGCTCGCTTTCTATTATAACTATTAGTAGACATATTACCCTCTAAAATATAACTCTAGCCTTCCCACCCCCCCCCAATAGCTACTATACCTAGCCCCTAGTTAATCTAAAACTAAACCCCTTATAACTATAGTAGTTATTATACTTANATTAGATTCCTTATAGCTATAGTTAGTATACTTACTCTATATTAATCTTTTTAATAATAAATAACTAATAACTCCTTCTGTAATAACCTCACGCCTTTATACTCTTATAACTATAGATAATTTAGATATCTCGAAATATTTAATTACTACTAACTATAGGTATTCTATTTAACTAAGTGCTACCTACCCCTAAGACGAGACTTTATACTACTAATATAAAGGTTTTCTACTACTAAATTAAGTTAACTTATAATTTCTATATAAGTATAATAAGACTTAGCTTATTCTTATTAGTAAACAATCTTAATATATTAATTAAGTATAATTAATTCATAAATAATACTTATATAGATATAGATACTTCTAGTATAATTCGACAGTTTTCAAAATTTCTATGAATATATTATTATAATACTCTAGAATATCTAATAATTAGTATTATAGTAGGGTATTAATATTAAGGTATTATCTAATTAATACTTAGTCTCTGAAATTTTTAGCTTAATATAGCAGCTTATAAAATGACTAGATAAGTTTCTTTTCAATATCTATAAACTATTTATGAATTATAGTATTTAAAATGATTTTATTAAAACTTAGTTTGATATATTAATAATTTTAGTTATAATAGTTATAACTAGATATTTCTATACCTATCCTATAGTTCTTCTTTCATAAATAGCTATATATATTTTAAGGAGAATTTAGTTTTATTATAAAAAAATAGAAAAGTAATAAGTTATAGAATACCTGGTTCTTATAGGTATTTTATTTTATCCTATCTTTAAGAAGGTTAAAAAGATTCTTAACCTTATAACTTTAGTAGTTATTTTTAGTTATATATATTAAACTTTAGTTTTAATAAAGCTCTCTTTATATAGATTGTTACTATAAGGTCTTCTATTACTATAAAGTTAAATATTAGAACTAGGGGTATAATTATCTATAATAATAAGTAATTTCATTATTATCTTAACTAGGGATAAGTTAGTTCTCATATGAATACTATTATTAAGTAGAACTTATAGTTAAATCTATATATAGAGTAAAGAGCTTAGATACCATTCTAGGTACAGAGTAAAAGTAACTAAATAATATTTACTAAGTATTCTAAAGTTTCCAAGAAATGGCTATAGATAGAACTAGGATATTACTATAAGAATATATATTTATATATAATATTTGATTTCTTATAGTAATAATATAAGTATTCATAGACTTCTTATAAATACTTCTAGGTATTAGTATCTTAAAAATATTATTTAGTAAGGCTTCTTAATTATTCTTAGAATATAGGTTTATAGCTATATATTGAAATTCTTAAAAGTTATAAAGAACTTAATAAATATATATTTCATTATCTATCGTAAGAAGTAATATAAGCCTTACTAGCTATATTCCTTTTATTGTATATATATAAAAGATTAATATAAAGAGGTATAATTTAAGAAGTATTAAGTCTATTATAAATTATTAAAATAGTTCTAATAATATATTTAGTATACTTATAATAAATCTCTTTAATGGTTTTATATATAGTATAAGTTTAAATAATAGTACTTAGAGAGAGAGTTGAATCTTCTATAAAATAAGAATATACTCTAAAGATAAGTAGAGTAAGTATAAGGCTATCTAGCTTAATAGTATTATTAATTATTTTATATAGTACTTAAAGGGATACTTCTTAAATAGTAATAAGTATCTTATGATATGAAATCTTATATACATAATAAGGGAATATATAATATTACTTAACTTTCCTAATATTATCATTTATCTCAATTAGAATAATATTAACTATTAATTCTATTATTCTTACCTCTAATCTAAAGTCTTTAAATTAAAATATTATATTTATATTAATAATAGTAAAATTAGAAGAATTTAACATATATCAATTTAGAATATCTTAGAAACCTTTTGTGTTATTTGCATCAAACTATTGAATAAAAACTAAATGATATTAAATACTATTATGATACTAATAATATAGAATATAAGATAGCTATTAATATAAATAATATTAATAATAATCTTAAAACTGGAGTCAATCTTACTAAAAATAGTAAAACGAAAGTATAAAAGGGTTATACTATATATTCAATACTAGTAATAATACTTCTTAAATACCTTAAGGGTATAATATTTAACTAGATATTCCATTTTATTAAAAGTATTATAGAAGTATATAATAGCTAGATACTGAAAGTAATAATAGAATCTCTATAATTCTATTTCTATAAGGTATATAGAAATAATCTTTTTCTCTTTACTAAAAAGTACTTATAAATACCTTTATCTTTAAATACTTAATATAACGTTCTTATCTTAGTAGAATTAGTTATAGATATTATTAAATATAATATTAAGGGGATTTATATTTATAAGATGATTTAAGAAAGAAGCATCATATAATATTATATAAAATATAATAATACTAAGACGTAAAAGTATATTAATTATTTTAAACATAATAATTAAAAAGATATTATTAAAATTCATTATTACTAGTTTGCTTTATAAAAGTATAAATGTTATAAAGGGTTAAACTTACTATTTAAATATAGTATACTAGGAGTATCTAATAGTTGAGAAACTAGCGGCATTTAGATTGGACAAATCACTCTAAAAAGTAATACTCAAGTAATAGCCTTTAAGTATAAATATAGATATAAAAACTATAATACTACCCTTTTTGGTAATTCTACTATTAGAAGTACTATTTTGAAAAAAGGTATAAAATATCATTTAGTCTTGGATGATTCTTATAATTTTACTTCTATTAAGGGTAATAAGACTTTTACTAAAACATAATATTAAAAACTATTTAAAAAGAATAGTAATCTTATTCTTAAAGTTATAATATACTTAGTATTATATAATAATATTATTAGGCCTATTATCTTGAGGGGAACTTTTAAAATTAATATCTAGATTATTAATACTCTTATAATATATAAGGAAAGCTTAATAAACTATTATAAAATATGCCCTAACGTTAGTATTTAACTAATATTAATTGAATAAAATATACCTCTCCTTAAGAATATATTTTATAAATTAGTAATTTACTTTATTATATATATAATACTTCTTATTTAAATAGCTATATATGAGTATATAAAGAAGATAAGTTCCATCCAATATAGATAAATATGAATATTATAAAGTAATATAGATAGAATATTAAGTACTTTATAATATAGCGCCTTATAAGTATTTGTAAGGCGAATTAAATATATAGTAAACTTAAAGTTAACTATTAACTTATTTCTAATTATTATTTCTACTATTTGAAGAATATTATAACTTTTGAATTAATATAGTATTATTTATAACTAATTATACCTAATTATAACTAATTATAAAGATTCTAAGACATTACTTTAAAGTTGAAGAAAGCTTATTAGTATTTAGATATACTATAATATATACTTATAAGTTAGAAGTAGAATACTACCTTTACATAGAGGTTTAGTAAGAAGGCTTTCTAAATATATATAAATTTAGATACAAAGGCCTTGAAGGCTTCTTGTTTTATTTATTTTAGAACTCTTAGCTATAATACTTTAGAAAGTAGTTTCTTACTAATTAGAGAAGTATGACTATTAATATTTACTATTGTTAAAGTAGTTTTCAATATGGTAACTTATCTATTTAAGCTTTAGATTAAAATTAGAATTACTTAAGTATTAGAATTAATATTCAAAACCCTAATCTTTTAATATAATTAAGAATACACTAACCCATATATAATATAGGATACTAAACTTAAAGTATTAATCATAAAGAATATATACTTTTATTTAAATATATTATATAGACTTCTACTATACTTTATATTCTTATTATATAATCTTACAAAGTCTATAGTATATTTAGCTAAAGTATTATTAAACAGGGTAGTAGAAGTAATATATAAAAAGTAATTATAATATATAAATTTATTTCAACTATAGTTTTAATAATCTTCCTAATATTAAGAAAGCTTTAGGATATGTAAATAAAGAATTAATAAGACTAACTATTATAATAGGAATCTCCTATCTTATATTATAAATATATAAACTACTTAAGTTAGCTATAAATATCTCTTTTCTATATCCTATTATACAAGGACTACTAGTATTATATATTTAACTTTAAGTTGAATATTATAAAGAAGTAGTATAAGATCTAATTCCTCTAATATAAAGTTATCAATCTATTTAAAATACTTCTTAAACTTACTCTTAAAGCTAATATAGTATTTTAGAATCTCTTTAGATTCCTTAAAGGTCTATAGAGCAAACTCCTATTATTAAGATAGTTAGTATAAAACTATAAAAGTTTAATTACTATTTATATTAACTTTAACATCATAAACTATAAGGTAATTTCTACAAGAACATATTATAGAAATATTAATGAGTTATTAAGTTACTATAAGTTAATCTTTAAAGTTACTTTTGAATATCCAAAACGCCCTAGGTTATAAAGTTTTATGTAAATATAGAAAGCTAGTTAATAAATTAAATGAATAGAGACTTTTATAAATCCTTTATGTATAATATTTCTATAGTTAAAATTAGAGATTTAGCTGAAACATATTACGTTAAAGTATTAATAGAGTTTTATAAGGATAGGGATACTAAAATGTATTATTATTATAAGTATAAAGTTATTTAGAAGAGATATCTTACCTATAGGAGTAAATTTAGATATTATTATAAGTGTAAAAAAGGTAATAGAAGAAGTTTTAAGAAGTTATATAAATCCCTTAAAGAGTTGAAACTAGAGATATTATAAATCTCTAATATTAAGATTCTAATAATAACTTGAAGAAAGTTATTATATTTGTTAAATGTATTCTAATAAGTAACTATTATAAGTATATATTAGCCTTTTAATAATACTATAAGAAGTATCTTATCTTAAAATAAGATTAGGTATAATTATTTATATGTTAAAAGTAATTATCTATCAGGAATGAATATATAATTAAGAAGCTCTTAATAAGGTCTTAGGGTAAAAAAGGTTTAAAGTAGTTAAATAATAAATCTTATAATCGTTTATTTTATATAAACTTTAAATAGAGGTTTTTATAATTACTTTTTCTATTATAATAAGTCTTATTAATCTATAGTATAATAATACTAAAAAGGTTAATTACTAATTAGTATTAGTTTATCTAAAGGGTAATATGTATTATATATAATATTATTATATAAGTATAGAGTAGTATTCTAGTTATTTATTATTATTATTCTTATATTATATAGTAATAGTATTATATAAAACTCTAGACCTATAGTAGAGTAATTACTTACTGATTACTATATATTTAGCTATAATTAATACTAAGTACTTAATACTTATTACTCGTAAGACGCAGAAGGCATACTACTATATATATAGTAATACATATAGTTACTATATACCTTACAGTATAATATAACTAATAGTTATAATCATAATATATAAACTAAAGCGTAATATATATTATAATATAGCTATAGTATATTAACTACTATAGCTATAGCATATAAAGCATTATAATTATAATATATATAGTTTAAACTACTTCTAATACCTTATAAAAAGATAAATCTCTATACTTTGACTTTATTTACTTAAGAACTACTAGGGGTAAAAAGGTTAAATAAGTATCTATTTATAAAGTAATGTTTATAAAATTCTATTTATATAGAAATATTGAAGAATTCCTTATTATTTCTATTAGAATAATAGAAATAGAAGTTTTTTATCTATTAAAATAAATCTAATATCCTCTTGTAAAATATATTTTACTAATATATATCTTACTTATATAAAAGCTTATAGAACTTAGTAAAACGAAAAAAGAGATAAATTATAAAAAGTAAGAAAACTAAAGATTTAGAAAGGATATAAAAAGAGAAACTTTAGAATATCTTTTTCAAAAGTATTAGTTTATAATTAGTAAACGTTATAATTAATTAATTATGTAAATAGTATGTAACTAGTTGTCTCTATTTGTAATATCTATATTTAGGTTATAGTATATATATATACGCTATATACTATAAGAATAAATCTATATAATAATCTTTTTATTCTTATTAGCCTAAATAAGTAGGTCGACTACTTAGTTACTTATTACTATAGTTTTAGATATTTTAATACTATATTTAACCTAATACTAATAATACTCTCTTTTATAGCTAAAGTATATAAAACGCTAAAACTAGTGTAAAATGTAAAAGTAGTATAAAACGTAAGAGTAGTATAAAATGCAAAAATAGCGTAAAACGTAAAAATAGTATGGAATGTAGAAATAGCATAAAATTGCCTCTAGTTGCATAGGTCTTTTTAATTACACCAAAAACTATAAAATGCTATGAATAGTATTTCTCTATAAAAATGCGTTTTTTATTTAATACTATATTAAATACCTTAAGCTCCTACTATAATATACTCTTTTTCCTCTCTATTACCTTTTTCTTATTATTTTATATACTTTTTGTTTACTTTTATTTCTTCTTCTTATTATTATTAGTAGTTCTTATAACTTATTCTTCTATATATATTATCACCTTATTTATTATTATAAACTTCTTAAGGGCTTAGTTATTATATCTCTTAGTTATACTATCTATAAGGTTAACTTTACTATTAATCTAATAGATTTAGAGGATTTCGTTTTATTTATATAATTATTAGAGTACTAGAATATTAATTATAAGTTACTTTTCTTTAGTAGTATTTAACTTAATAAGGTATTTATAGAAAGAATAAGAATTCATACAAACTATTATTAGTATTATTAGTATCTTTAAATATTTAGTTATTTATCTAAAAGTAGTAAGAATTATATATTTTATATTAACTCTTATACTTATACTAAGAACTTTAGAAATTAGTATATTTTATACAGCTTTCTTTTAATTTATTCGAAGAAAAGTAAATAATATTACTTTTAAATTTAAAAGTATTATTAGCCTTATTTTCTCCTTCTATCTTTAAGATAATAATAAATTCTAATTAGAATATTATATCTTTATTATTAGTGGAAATTCTATTAATAAAGATATAAAACTTTATCTTCTTCATATTAGTAGGAATAAATATTAAGTTTCGCTTTAAGCTATTCATCTATTATATAAAGTATTTATTAAGTTTCTTAATATTTTCGCTTATTAAGTCTTAATATTCAACTATAGTAGAAAAATTAAAATATACCTCTAGTTAGTATATAGAAACTATATATACTTCTTATACTTACTATTTAATATATACTAACTTTATTTTATTAGAAGTATAATTAATAAGTTTAATTTCCTTATTCTAGCTTTTTTAAATAAGAATTATATTACTATTATTTTTCAAAGTTATTTTACTTCTATTAAATATAAGAAGTCTATTAATTATAAATATTAATTTCAACTTTATTATAAATCCTACTTATCAGAATTCTTCTTCTTTTTTATTATTAAATTTAAACAAGTAGAAATTAAAAGTATTATTTATTTATATATTTATAATATTAAAA
>QAPG01001044.1:0-11738 GCA_004366825.1 Colletotrichum spinosum
AGCGGAGGAATAGGTTCGAATCGCGTGGTCTTGCTAGCTGGAGCTACTGGTTGTTACGTTCTGGGTAGCTATAGTAGTTATGGTGGTAATGTTTGATCCTTTCATATGACGCCGTGATACATTATCAGGTCCCGCAATGATGTCTGGAGCGAAGTCAGTTGGTGGCGAACTGTGGTGAATAATACCGTTTTATACTCTGTCGTACAAGAACAACAGCCTCCATGTGCGCTTTGATCCGAGGATCTCGCACAACCGTCTCGACTAACTGAGCAATTTCATTTTGGGGCCGTCTCTGTTTGAACTGACTCCAATGTAAGACTAGTCATCAGTATTCTTCAACACGGCTAAGGCCAGTCCTCGCGCCCGTAGGCCAAAAGTAGCGGTACAAATGGTCATTTAGGCTGGAATTCTTTACCGAGCTTAGGAAAGATCTCAATTCAACTTTGCGCGAGATATTACACCATGCGTTCCATTCGTCCCTAATTACATACTAGACCTTACGGCTGACACACTTTGTATGCATACATACGAAATGAAAGTTCCACCCAGTGAGCGGATCTGTAGAAGTCGCTCTGGTTCAGGGCGAGCTGTGATTGTTTTCTCTTGGGGTAAGCCCTGGAGGCGCCTGTTCTCTCATTTTCCACCATGGAAGCTCATCCTGAGGGTGGCGTCGATCTCCATCATATTTTTTTCTTGAAATAGGCAACTATTGCGAAAGTCAGAGATCTCTTGATAAACCTGACAGTGGTTTGGGCGTACACAAAGTCTTGAGCCGTACGCCAATCGCTGCAAAGATGGCTTTGATCTTACTAAACCAATTGACAACTGCTGAAATCTGATATCGCAGGCCTGCCATTGAATGTGCGGCTTTGATGGGCATGTTGTGGTACGAATAAGACAAAAGATATGCGTTGATGACTGAACAACGAACAGTATGGTCGTTTGAAAAGCATGTATGGGATAGATGGATTGAGAAGCAACGGTCAGGGGGAACTGGGAAAGCCTATGCTTTTATGCTATACAGATCCAGACAGACCTGCGGGACAGGCAAGCAAGTCGACCAGGGCTGGGCAACACCCGGACGGCCGGGACGGTCGAAGAAGCCAACCACTGTCTCTATCAGGTCCTGACTCAAAGTGCCTTCTTAGGGGCCTGTTAGCTTATCTTTCATGTTGTGGTTGTAGTGACTCAATGAGGGGTGTGTGGACTGCCGCAGGACCCTCAAGAATACCTTGTCCAGGGCCATGAACACCCCGCAGGCGCAAGTAGGTCGAATGAACGACCGTCAGCCGGTAGTATCCTGTTCAAGATTAATAGAATACCGCAGGAAGTCATCACAACACTTGTGGAAAGGGCGCCCCTGAGGTAGAAGATGGGCTGGCGAAACAACAACAAAAGCACTCGAAGAGCAACCTCAAAGTACACATGTGACTGGTCGACCAAATCTATGTTGAGATACGGCTGAATAGATGTTTGTGGCTTTCTCAATCATGGAAAGGCAACTGTGATACACTGTATAGATGTGTGTGTGTGTGTGTGTGTGTGTGTGTGTTGATTCGCGCCCTAATGAGGCTCAGTCCAAGGCAAATCCGTGCTTGCATGAGTCCTTGGCCATAGGGAAGAGTTGTGAAAAAATCATCCTGGCAGCAAACATGATTCAATCAGGCTCTTTCTTTAAGGCCAAAATCCTGCGACCAAAGTCGCTCCGCTGACTGCCGGAGAAGCGGTGAGTAATAGGGAAGAGTTGTGAAAAAATCATCCTGGCAGCAAACATGATTCAATCAGGCTCTTTCTTTAAGGCCAAAATCCTGCGACCAAAGTCGCTCCGCTGACTGCCGGAGAAGCGGTGAGTGAAAGACGGGACAGGCTCTCAACGCCAGGGGCTGATTTTGGCTATCCGATGGCAGAAACATCGCAAGAATCGCATTACGCTCGCATAACAACCGCGACAGCATGTCTACTTTGGGCGGTCTACAAGTATCGTATGTGCTTACTCCAATGGCATCGCTTTCCTTCAAAAGAACGACGTCTGTACCGAACTCAGATGATCGATCAACGCGACAGTATTGACAACAACTTGAACCGAGATGGAAGTACCTCAGCTTGCTACAACCGGCAGACCCGACAACCTCACCGCAAGGCTTGTTGCTATCATCATACACGAGATGACGACATGCATCTCGCGCTGGCGGGAGTATGCTGCCACCAATGGCATCGCTTTCCTTCAAAAGAACGACGTCTGTACCGAACTCAGATGATCGATCAACGCGACAGTATTGACAACAACTTGAACCAAGATGGAAGTACCTCAGCTTTCTACAACCGGCAGACCCGACAATCTCACCGCAAGGCTTGTTGCTATCATCATACACGAGATGACGACATGCATCTCGCGCTGGCGGGAGTATGCTGCCTCTAAAGACGCGCAGCTTCAGCAACTTCACAAAGATAATCAACAATACAAGGCACGCATCGAAGCCCAGGATCGAACCATCAACGCACAAGCCGAGCATATCAGCCACTTGGAGATGGAAATGTCTCCCATAGACCTGTCTTGTGGTACCATGTCGCCGGCAGCTTTCTCCATGTCGCTCCAGGGTTCAAAGACGTCAGATTCCATCGCAGACCCACAGCCAAGCTTTGCGGGCGAGACACTGCAAAATTCCCTGCAGAAGACGTACGGCCAATCGCCCGATGACGATAATGCGGACATAGCGGAGGACGCTTTTGCTCCGTTGATGGCATTGGCAATGACGGCGGCAGAGGACATCGGTGGACAGAGTTCCGATGCGGGGGAGAGGGCGCAGCCTGAGATTCAAAGTCCGAGTAAGAGAGGTATGGAAGAAGCAGAGGAAGAAGTAGACGCTCTTTCGAAACGAGGACGTTATATGTAACTGTAGAATCGGGAAGCGTCCATGATTGGTCTTGGCGCCTTGACTGTTCTGGTCACAATATATCGTACACAATTGAATTCTGTGCAACGACGGTTCATCAAAACATGGCTGCGATGAGACGGCACTGCTTGGGCTTAGTATCGGTGGGCCGGCGGGCTGAAAGACACATTATTGGGTCGAAAGATTGAATTACGAACCACACTACATGACCGACTCTTGGGAGCGATGAGGGGATGCACGCAGTTGCCCGGCGAGACATACTCGGACTGGCCGGAGCATGCAGCGTTCGTAGGCCACAACGTCACGCGAGAGGCACTCTAGAAATCGTTGCGTTCGTCAGAAGAAGGAACCATCTCAGGTTACGATGCTCACTGGCAGGCTTACCGGATGAAGCTGAGCAAGTTGAGGTTAAAAATGTAATGAGAACTGACTGGTTTACATGGTCCCACGACTAGCTAGGATATAGTATTGGAGAACGATCATACAGAGTCCTCTTTCTGTGTGGCCAGAGACTGCCTCCTTCAGATTGTACGTGTAGGCTGTGATCTGAAAGTATTGAACCCAGCCGTCTCATGGACTCATCCCGTTCCTGTCCTCCACACTTGCGCTAGACTCTGTACGATGCCTCCTCCAATACTTGCTCAAGAGGCCCTTGGCATGCTCCAGATTGGCTTCCGGTTCCCTAGTGATTTGCCACTCGATCTTGTAGTGTGTCTGGCCGCCTCTCTCATCTCTGCCGATGACCTTTCCCGACCAATGCTTCAGGATAGGGTCAAATTGACGGAGCGGCTGTCTTTTGTAATCCGAGTAGTCATGTTGTTTGTTCCAAGCGATGATTCTTTTGCCATATGTTGAAGTCTGAGTCCGGGTTCCCAAGTTGGTTCCCAAACCACATCATAGTAAAGTTCACCATAGATTTGACTGTGTCCCTCAATGCTTCTCACTTGCCATTCCATCGTCGAGGTGTCATCTTCGTTGTTGTTATGATAAGACGATTGTGTTTCCATCTGGAAGGGCTTTCAAGGCTGAGATCAGTAGTTGATGTACTCAATGTAGACGACGTATGTTGGGTGCTGGATATAATGTGAGGGTGAGAAAGTGAAGTGTGTGTCGTCAATGCGGTTTGACAACTTTGTGGCTTCCTTTATACACAAGTGACGGGTGGTACTGTATTGTGCAAATGTCACTTTCTCTCTCGCTAACATTGTCAATGTTTCAGAAGCTGAAAATGGCTGTGATGGACCCCTGGAAACCTCTGGTAGTGGCTGTGGCGACTTGTTTGCAAGCTAGATGTGGAGTCCGGATGGTAGGCGACAGTGCGAGTGACGGCATGTAATCGAGGGCTACCCGTAAGAATCCAAGACCAATTTCAACAGCAGCCATTCAGCCGCTGCTGATCGCAGTTGTCTGTACACAGTAGATCAGCTCTGAGTCCAGGCTATGTGGTTCAAGATCAGAAAAGATGAAGTATCTCCCCAATATTCGTGGGAGACAGAAGCAACCATACGGGACGCTGACAGCGGACTTGTGGAACAGTATTGGGACTCTCAAGATGGCCGTAGAAAGGCGGTGAGGAGGTCCGTCGGGTCCAAGAACTTTTTTGGACGCGAAAACCGAGCGATAGACAGCAAAGGCAAAATGAAGTAGATGCGCCCTGGTCAAGCCCAACGTCGTATTGCCAATGAGCGGAGGAAGTTGAAACCTCGGTACTGAGGTGCACGGCTGGGGAATATGTTGAGGTGGCGAGAGGAGGTCCAGCTGGTACGCATCAGTCGTTAGAGGATTCGAGGCAATATATCAACTCTCCGTCTTTGAAGTTGTACACGTCTTAAAGTTATGCTAAAAACCTTCAGAAGTGGTAACATAACCTGCCTAAATTTGTTATATTCCATGATCTATGTGTGCATCTGCGACAAACTCATGACGTTGTCTTGTGAATACCCCCCGCATAAATACGGCGACCTTGTCAAGCATGGTTCAAGAACACGCACCACCACTCCATCCAACCGGAATTGCCGTTCATCATCTAGCCCCATTCTCATTGCTGCTCCCGCTGCTAAACATGAGCTTTGCCCACGAATCTATGGTCGCCTCGGTGTTCGCCAGACCAGCCGTGATGCGTTCGATCCTGCTTCGTTCAGAACATGCCCAGGTACTCTTATAGTCAAGGCGACTGACTCACTGGTCATTCTGGCGACTGTTACGTTCTCTTTGGGTATCCCCGGCTTGTTGCAGCTGGTCGACGAGATCGTCTAGACTTTTAGTCAAAGTACTCCTGTCATCGGTGAGTATACTTCGGCATCGTGTGCGATCATACTTACATGGACCTATTTGGCTTTGTGTCGGGAGCCTCAACGTTCGTAACGGAGCTATCTTCGGGTCAGTCATCGACCAGAGGGCCGCTCTCTCAGTACAAACTTGCCTTGAGGAACCCCTTGCTTGTCCTTCAAAAAGTTCCAATAGACTGTCGATATCAATTGCGTCAGGCAACTGGGAACTCTGCTGCGCATCCGCGACGTTGAACTGAGAGAGTCTAGCTGCCAGCCGACTGGTGAGGTGTTGATAACCGTTTCCAGGGGCCAAGGAGATCCCAGGTCGCCCCAAAAGGCCATCTGGGGAGGGCTGCGTGCAGACAAGTTGCTGTCGACATGGCGAATTACTTGTCTGCGTATGTGTTGGGAGAGGTGGGCGTTGGGACAATTCGGCTTGGAGCCGTGGGCTGTAAGTGCGAGGAGAAATCTTGCAGGCGGCGATGGGCTTCGTTGCGTGCGATGGATGGCTGGCACAATCTGAGACGGTGCAAAGAGAGTTCATGACTATCAAGACGTAATCGGTCTGCCTTTTTGTAGATCTTTGGCGATGGCTAAAGTAAGGTAACACCGTTAGGCTTTTCTGCAGCAATTCCACCGAGCAAAACAAAGAGACTGTTGTCATGTCGTAAGCGATCTGAGTCGTTCTTCGGCCGCCCAGTTGGCTTTGTCAGTCTTGCCAAACCACGCATCAAAGTCTTGCAACCGACATACTCCACCGTCAAGGACATCGCGGACATGGACCCTAATCGCCGTGCAGGGTCTCCCTGGCTGAGTGGAAGAGGACAAAACATGTTGCTTGGTACATGTAATGCTTTCGTTAGCGAGTTGCCCTGAGGCGTTCACGCAGACGTTCTGCTGTACTGTCAACTCCAGTCGCGACAGTTCGAACCGAAGTCGCCGCCATTCTGGACAGGTCCATCAAAGGCAAGTAGGAGCATGCACACACATCAAGACGTATCGGAAATTGGCGAAGGAATGTGGGCGAGTCGAGCTGGTCCAACAGGGAAACCCTTTCCAGCAACATCCGGTCTCTGTCTCGCAACCAACTCATGACTCAGGACGTTTCTCTTGACGGTGTTCTTGCCGTGACGGGATACGTGCGATAGACAGATTTGAAGCCCAGCGGCTGTCGGCACTCTACCCCGGGGCTGGTCTGGACCAGTGTTAGCCATGTGCAGTCAGGTTTAGGGCATATTGCGATCCATCTTCGATGGCCCGGCGCACCAACGACATGACGCCATTTCGCTGTCGGTTAGATAAAAGGCCATATTTCAAGGATCCTGATGATCAGCAATGGACTGGCCAGTCTGGAGTTGTCGCAAACATTGTCCGTCATTTCACAGCTCAGAAGCGGAGCAAGGCCATATTTCAAGGATCCTGATGATCAGCAATGGACTGGCCAGTCTGGAGTTGTCGCAAACATTGTCCGTCATTTCACAGCTCAGAAGCGGAGCGGAGAGTTGGGGCCAGGGCCGCCTGGCCGTCCTGGGAATTTTTGTAGGCGGGCTCCCCACACCCGACCCCTCCCGGCGAACCCTGATGCAAAGGGTCCTTGCACAGGTCCAGCCACGAAAAGAAGGGTCTTGCTGTCTCCCACCTTGTCACACGCAAGCTGTCTCGTTGATTGGCTGACACCCGCCAACATCGAGGAGGACTGTCGAAAGGGTTACCGTTGGCTTCAAGAGCAACTGGCTGAGTGGCAGAAGAACAGCAGTTAGATAAGAAATGACGGAGACCACCTATAGTTGCTGTCGGTGTTGAAAAGGAATGATTTCTGGCTTCCTTATTGTTAGTGTTACAGCAAGCCTAGCCCAGCTGCTGACCCTGATTCAGCCGAACATTGTGTATCGACAACAAGACACCACCCACGGTGCAAGGCGTCGTCGCGTCCAACTTGTTCATTCTCACATTCATCCTTCATTTTCCCAGCACCATCACAGCTGACCCTGAAAACCGCACAGCAACATATAAGACACAGCCGACAGATGTTTGTCCGCAATGCACCCTTCCAACCGTTCTTGTGGGCTGCCAGGGGCATCATCCTGTTTTCAGACTAGCAGCTGTCGCAACACAGGGAACATCAACGTTCACTGCAAACCACAGAAGTCAACACCCTCAACAGATCATCGTCTAGGCGAATCAATGAAGACACTCGCACCATCCTGCACGAGAGAAGATGTCACTAGCCAGCCGGGAGGTAAGAGAGCATTCCCTTTACCGGTAAAACCGCACAAAGAAAAAGCTCAAGCATCTAGGTCCCGGTCCGGAACTAGCTCCGTGCCCTCCGCCCTTCTCGCATGGGCGTCATCAAACCAGCCTTCCACGCTTACGCGAATTGGACATCCCCTGGCAAGGTATGCCGTCAACATNTCCACGCTTACGCGAATTGGACATCCCCTGGCAAGGTATGCCGTCAACATCCATGGTCTGGCGGTCTCGTCCTGTCGGATCTTCTGGGGGCTTTCCCGGATCCGCCACCCCCCTCTCCGCCTCTCGAAGGTCTGCGTCGCTGGCGACCTACAGCTACCGGAACCACCCTCCCCTCTCGACGCCGACCTCGCAATATCAGTATGAACCCCAAAACCCGGCACTGGCTGCCAGAGGCAGTCCTACGGACGGATTGCCCGTAGGCCTTCCGTCTGGCGCAGCGGCCTCACGTCAACCCCATAGCAACGTAAAGTACACCGAAGAGCAGATCGATTTTATTGCATATTTCCGCTGTGATCTTGGCCTGCCATGGAAAGCTGTTGAAGCAAAGTATGCCGCCGTCTTCCCCAGGGACGCCGAGCTGGGGCACAGACGCAGGACTCCAGGTCTACAAGGTGTCTATTATCGCCAGGACACGCAGCTCCCAACAAGAGACAATTGTGGTTTCTTCCAATTTGGTGGCAGTGACAACCCCCGCCTCTCCGCACGGGGGAGAAAGGCCACCCCGTCGAACGGTCTACTGGCCACGCATCCTGAGCGAGCCATCAAGTACGCATGGGTTTCACCTGAGCACAAGCGACTATGCGAGAGCCTTTGTACGTAATCCCTCCCTCCCTCCGTTCCGCCCTGCCTTATTTCGTTTTTTCTTCTCTCCTCTCTCTCTCTCTCCTTTCTCCCCCCCCCCCCCGGTAGAGTCAGCTCTGATGACAAAGAAATCCACAGGCCGTAGCAAACGACAAGCATATGAGCCCGCAGATCATAGGAGGGGGTTTGGGCAACGCCATTCGCATAGCCGTCGCTAAATTTATCACTGTACCTACGTTCTACATACTGAGGCCGCCGTTCTTTCATAACTATTTATCAATTAAACATGGACGTCTCTTGTCTGGAGACCAGCCGCATCCCATCATGGACCTTGAGGACGCTGGAACCAGGTTCTCCGAGTGGGCAACCGACCTGCTCGGCTTCGGTCCGCCTTTCCCCGTCGTGCGCAGGATCATCCCAGTTCAGCCAGGGATTGCTAGGACCAGGAGTTCACAACGAAGGAAACAATTCCTCCCAACACGAGGAAGGCAACAGAATAGCAGATACAAGTTGATACGACTATGTTCCGCTCGTCATGTTTGAGGCATTTCCTCCGGCAGCACAGCACTAACAATCCTCATTTTCCCCTCCCGAGGAGATTTATCAATCCCAGTAGGATAACAATACCGTCGGCACTGCCGGGTACAGCGATCATCCTCGGGCTCCACTGGCGCTGGGGGATGGCATCACTCTCTGATAGACCGATGTTTGACCGTGACGGAAAACTGGCGATACACACAAAGCCCGCCGCGCATTCCGCACAACAGGGCTCTGTTGGAACCAGGATGCAACCTGCAGGTGACCAGAGGAGATCAACACTGTAATTTGCGCTTCTGCTGTGACGGCCGCCGATGCTGGACCCGCCGGGAAGCCTTCTGACTCGGTCCGCGACGTCTTCCGTCTCTCCGCCGTGCCCTTGTGCCTGTAGGCGGAAATGACTGGCGCAAGAGACATGGGGCCAGCTGAATGGCGACCGGGGTGCGCATGCGGGCCCTGCAGCGCACGAGCACCAACACTAACACTGCGCTTCGACCATCTGCCAGTCGGCCGACCACAACTTGGCCCGCGAGTCGACCATTGGCGAACATTTGCGGTGGCTCAGGGTGATGTGCGAGATGGTGGGGAGCTGTTGGGAAGCTGCTGGGAAGCTGCTGGGGAGAGGCAAGATGTCCCGTTTGGTTCCAACAACAACAGCCGTTCAAGAGGCCGGAGCATGGCTTCCCTTCTCAAGCAAGCAAACAATTGCACTGTCCCGACAGACTGGTAACGAATGCCACTGGCACGCTTGAGGTCGGGCTCTCCGTTCTGAATCAAGAAAAGGCTTGGTATCGTCTGGCTGCGCCGTATTAAAGACGATGGCATCGCCTGGATGGTGTGGTGAAGAATGCTCATGGCGTGTACAATAGTTTTCGTTGTTGCTACAGTAGTGTCAGACTGTTGTCCATCCTCGTTGACGCCGTCGATTCGTCTCAAAGCCTAAAACCGACTTCATGGATCCACCTCAGCAACGCCATCGGCGGCACGGCCAAGCGCCACGTCTGCGCGAGAGGCCCCAAGGCCGAGTCCGGCAGCGCAGGGCCAATCCTACAAAGCGTGTGGTCCGAGGGCAGCAACGGCCCAAAAGGTCTCCTTTCAACGAGACAGCGGGCCGGCGCGAGAGCATCACCTCTGACCCATGGATGCCATCAACATCAGCAGACTTTGGCTGTTTCGTGCCATCCGAGGGCGGGGACGGCCGGAGCCGCCACGAAGTACGAGACCTCAGGTAAACGGCGTTCACAGCAACTCCAGTCTGAGCCTCGGCCAATAGCGTGCTGACATCTCTAGCCTCACGTCGATAACGTCGATGATTCAAGAGCTTCGAGACGAGTTGTCTCGCCCGATCGAGGCGATGAAGACCGCCGTTGACAAGATGGAAGATGAGAACGAGAAGCGTTTTAAAACGACCTCTTGGTTGTAAGTCAGTCGATCGCATCTTGTGAAAGACATTGACTGACATGCTGCGAAGCCTTGAACAGATGGAGTTCAAAGTAAACTGTCTTGCCATTTCAGTTGAAGCCACAGCGGCCGCGGCCTTGCCGACAGACTGGGATGGAACGGCTGGACAAGTTTGATGGCTGCGATGGAAGCGAGTATGTATCTTTGTTGTGCGTCTTCTGAAACGGGACGCGGCATCTCTGCGTGGGAATCAAGGTAGACGCATGCCTACGTACGTGTCATGCAACTGAAAATCCGGTCCAATGCTTCATCAGTCTAAGCTTGAGTAATCCAAGCTCAAACAATGCGAACTTGGTTGATGCCAAAATGACCGCTTGTTCACTTTTCCTGTATTCTCTGCTTCGTACCGGAGACCAATAAAGTATCCTTGCAAATATACTCGCCAACGCGAAAACGTAAGACTTGTGGGTAATAAGGTTCTGCGCCGTTACCGTACTGTCGGGTCGGAGCAGGGGTTTGAGAGGTTTGCGCCGAGTCTCCTACATGCCTTCGTGCCGAAAGAGGAAACAAGCCTATAACAGAGCAAATCACGTCCACAAGGGTCTTGCAGGGAACTTATCACAGTCGTCAGAACGCCGATAGGGGATCCGCTGTCGCCCAACGGCTTTTGACCGAGGACGCTAGCCTTGCGTTTCCACTTTGCAGTAATATCAAGGCAGGCAACGCCAAGGCCGTTCGATAAAGTAAGCCGCCATCTTGTCAGCACTCTATCAGCAGCTCTAAGATCCTCAAGCAGCAGGCAGGACTGGCGTGCCTAGGGCCCTGCAGGCGCCATACGTCACGTGCGACCCGCTCCCGTCAATCGAGTCTGTTTTGACAGCATCTCAGTCGAGCTGGTCCCCTCAGCATTACCATGCAGTAGAAATCTTACCGAAAGACTGCTCCCTCTGCTTTGATCAAGGCAAAGAAAGGGTGCCAATGGCCTGTGTCATGTTTGGGATCACATCCAGGCCATGCTGAGGACCTAAACCCAGGCTGCGGGGAATAAAAGACCCACGAATGCTTCACTAGCTCCGGAAAATCCTGCTTAGACAGGAAAATACCCACCCGTGACTGGCGCTAACGGTCTGCGAAATGCAAGCAGAAAGTCTGTTTGGTCGACCTTACTAAGAATAGCAGTAGTGTCTCCTGTCTGATGCAGCTGCTTGACTGAATTGTTTGTTGCTGCTCTTTCATCCTTGCTTGTTCCCCACTCAAAGAGTAGAATGGTTCTCGCCATCACCTTCAGAAACGTATCTTGCGGGAGCAGATCTGTATGACGGATCGGCCTTTTACAACATGGTACAGTAGTTAAAGGCTATGTATGTACGGACAGAATCCTCTCGAGTCTGCTTTCTGCAAGGGTTGTAAACCCGCTCGCTGTCGACAGGGGTGAAATATGGCTCGGGTGCACTCATGTGGTTCTCGGGGCTGGCACCATTTCCATTCCAGATGTTGGCCTATGTACTGTAGGAGTTGGGGCCAAGCAATACGTCACGTCTCTCCGTTGCCGCGTCGGGATTGCTGAAGCCTTAAATCCAGC
>QAPG01001045.1:0-11770 GCA_004366825.1 Colletotrichum spinosum
TTGAATTTCTATTAACTTTATTAGTAAACTTATTTTTAAAATAAACTTTACAAATAAATAGTTTATTACTTTTAGAATACTTATAACTATTATTATTTATTATATTCTTAATTAACTTAATAATATTACTAGTATAACCTATTCTATTATACTATAATTTCAAGTTATTAATATTAGTAATATTAATATAAAGAACTAAACTTAAATTAAATAAGGATTCTAAACTTATAGAAGTTATTAACCTTAATTCCTATAAGTAAGAATTTATCCTACTTAATATTATATAGTATAAATTTATTAAAGAACATAGATAATATTCTTATAGAATTAAGTTTAAACTAACTTAATAAATTAATACCTAGTTATGATATATAATACATATTATATAAAAGATACTTAATATTATTTAGGATAATTTTCAAATTACTTTTTATAATTAAAGTAATTTCTTTAGTATTTCCCTACTTAATAAGTAAAAGAGTTTTAGTTTTATTAATTAAAAAAGTATACTTTTTAACTATATAAATAGTAGTTCTAGTATTAATAAAGAATAAAATAGTTTTAAACTATTTAATAGAACTCCTATTTTACTAAATCTTCTTAGAAATTAAAATACTTAGAGTCTTTTTAGTAATAATTCTTTTAAGAGAAAGTTAGGTTAGAGTTANAATTCTTTTAAGAAAAGGCTAGATTAGAATTATATTTTTAAACTTAATACTTTCTTCTTCATCTTCCTCTTCTTCTTTAGTATTCTTATTAAGTTATATAAGATTTCTAGTAGTAGAAATCTCTTTAATTAATACTAAAGTAATATTAATTAAATTTAAGTTATTAATTTTATTTATTTTATCTTTTTTCTTTTTAGAAGAAGTTTTAAGAGGATTTTTAGATTTTATCTAAATAGGAATCTTTTTAAGATAAAAATTAAAATAGTTCTCTTTAGTATAATTAGTTTTCTTATAATAATTATAAAAAGTACCTTTCTATTTCTTCTAAAGTTTCTTAATAGCTTTAAGAAAAAGCTATTTAATAATTTTATTTTTAAAATTCTTCTTAGCTATAAAGTTAACTAAAGAAATATAAGTTTTCCTTCTAAACCTATTTAATAGATTAGAGAAGAAGAAGTCTAATTTATAAGAATCCTTATTAAATCTAAAACTCTAAATAATTATAATAATAAGATATTTATAATATTAATCTAGACTATTTAGAATATAAATAATAATAGTTTAGTTAGATAGTTTAATCTTATTATAAGAGAAGTTATTAATAAGTTCTTTAATCTTATTGAAATACTTTTCTATAGACTTAAAATTACTAAGAATAGTATTAAAAAGACTCTTATAAATGAGAAACTTATTAGAAAACCTTATTCATTTATAGAATCTTTTTAGATAACTAAATATATTGAAAATATTAGTATTATGTTTAATAATTCTTAAAAGACTATTTTTATAATTTAATTATATATAACTAAAAGCTTCATAATACTTATTAGGATTAATTAAAGAAATAGGCTTAGTTAAATCTATAAAGATATTTTTACTAGTAAGTAAAGCCTTTATATAGATAGACTAAATATTATAATTCTAAATCCATTTTAACTTTACGATAAAATATAACTTAGAATTACTTATATTCTTTTAATAATTATTTAAAAAAGTAAAATAGTTATTTATTAAAGAATTAATACAAATCCTAAAATAGGATTAAGATATTTAGAGACCAATTGTACTAGACTATTATTAACTAAAGAAAGAATAATAATATAGCTTGATAGTTAATTAATAATTAATATACCTATAACCTATAGTAATCTAAGATTTAAATCTTATAAAACATACTTTTGCTATAGAAATCTAAAAAAAGCCTAATTTTCTAATTTATAAAAATTATAGTAGACCTAAGATTTTAATTTGCAAAGTCTTAGAAAAACTTAAGATTCTAATTTATAGATCTCGTAGTAGACTTAAGAGTTAGTTTATAAAAAGTCTTAGTAGACTTAAAATATAAGAGATCTTTAGCTTTTATTATTTAACTATTTCTTTTATCAACCTAATAGTAAGCCTACTACTCTAATTAGTATAATCTCCTTATAGATTTATCTAGTTTTAAACTAATTAATTAATAAGAAGAATTAGTTAGTTAATTAAAGTAGGTATAAAAAGAATAAACTACAGAGTTTTATAGAAATAGTTAAAAGAAGTTTCATATAGATAGATAAGTAGTAGAAGACTTAGAGTTAGTTAATATAGACTTTAGTATAACTTAAATAAATATTAATAAAAATAAGAATATTAATATTAATAGTAGGTATAGATAGGGATATAATATAAAGAGAGAAGTTGATATAAAGCTAGGCTTATAACTTATTAAACTAGTAATAAATAACTAGTAAACAGTTAAAAGGAATTAATAACTCTCAATTATAAAAAAATACGTCATTTAGAATCATATTTAAAAATAGTACTAATATTGATATAAATAGTAATAATAATAAGAAGTTCTAATTCTATAGGAAGTAGAGAACTTAATAGTATTAATATCTAAATAGAATTTATTTTCAGAAAGGTTAACTTTATATTATATAGAACTCTCGGCTCCATTACACTTAGGCTACTAAGTGGTCTACTTACTAAATATTCTGATATTATAGTTTGATTAATTTAGAGTATAGATAATTAAAGTAGTATAACCTTAACTCTAATAATTGATTTTCTATAATAAATAGAAAATATAGAGTTATGAGAGTAATAAAGAATACTCAAGCCCTTATTTACCTAAAATGGGTTATTAGGATAAATATAAGTAATAGCTAAACAGCTAGAACTATAATATATACTTTAAGTCTAATTACTTTTAGAGCTTTGTAAATAGTTATATAAGTAGAGTTCTAATTAGGTTATTTACTATTAATTATATTATAAGAATATAAGTAACTAAAAGTCTTACTTAGAGATTTATTAATAGAATTAGTAGTTGTAGATACTTATATATCTTAGATAAATCTAAAATTGTATAGGGTTTTTGAAAGATTATATTCACTATTTAGAAATTATCATACCAGATTTTAATTATTATTTATTAGTTCTTATTAATAGGGAATTCCATCTTTCTAAATTCCTTATTAATAATTAGAGTTATAATAAGATTAGTAAATAAGTTATAAATAGTATTTTCCTCATTATTGAGGAGAAGAAGAATAATTTAACTTCTATAATTAATATCATAACTATAGATTACTTTATAGTTCTTTAAATAATATTTTCTCTAAATAGTTTTATTATAAAAGCTTAAGAGTTTCTTTATCTTATATATTATATCCAAAACTTATATCTAAAGGGATTATTAGAATTCTTTTATATTCCTAGGCTTTATATTATATTTGCTGTATAAATACTAAGTCTCATAGATATAGTTACATATTTAATTTACTACCTGTTAGTACTAGAAATCAATATTTAAATTAAAGGAAATTAACAAATTAATTATACTACTATATTAAATCTCATTATAACTATCATATATAGTATTATATTCACTTTCTTCTAATAGAATTTAACTTCTCAATATAAAGCTTCCCTTTAATATAAGAAGAATTCTAAATATATCATAAGAGATTTATCTCTTATTGTAAATTAGTATGTTTCTAATAAGAACTTATAAGTTCTCTCTATATATATAACCTATAAGAGCTATAATATCTAAGTCTTCTAACTATATAAAGCTTTAATACCAAAGAAGTATTATAAATCTTCCTTTTTCTTGAAGTAATACTATAATTAGACGTTTTATATAGTCTTTTTATAAGGTCTTATATATTTCTAAAACAGATGAAATATATTTATTAATATAAAAGGAGGGAAAGATTTAACTATATTAATAATAATCCTATCTAGAAATATGGAAGAATTATAAATTCCTAAGGTTTCTCTTAAGGTATTACTATGATAATATAAAAGATTACTAAAACCTATAGAATATAGTTTGAAAGTTTCAGAATTCTATTTAATATCTTATATCTTAGGAGTATTGATATATAGATTTCTTTATTAGCTTTATTATAAATCAAAGTATTTATTATATTGCATTATAAGCGGTTAAGATTAAAACATATAGTAATTATTATAAGTATTCTAAATAATATTCTTATAGATATTACTATATAGATATTACATTTATCTTTAAATTATGAGTCTTTTCTTATAGTTAGATAAGCCTTTAATTTTAATGATTATTTATACTTATTAAACTTATAAGTATAGACTTAGTAATATTGAAAGACTATTTAGCTTCTTATAATTTACTTATTAATTTCAATCTATAATTGTAAGATTGAATAACTTTTTGAATATACTTCTTTAGCTTCTTTAAATTCTTAAACTTATAGGTAAATATCCTAAGTACTTATTCTTTTTATATACTTAAGACATTGTCTTTAACTTATAAACTATTAGTAAGATATCGAAAAAAGAAGTAATTCTTATTAATATATATTTCTAAGACTTAGAAACTTTATATTATATTTCAATAATTGGAATGTTCTTAAAGATATATCAAACTTCCTTTAGTTTTATTTTAAGTTTGTTTGAATTAGTTAACAATAATAAGTAATTGATTAAATAATTAGAATACTATTTATATCTCTTTTTACTTTTTGTATATATTAATAGTTTTATTATTATTTCCCTTGATTTATCTATCTTAATAAAGTCTAAAAGTAATTATATTTTAAATATCTACTTAAGAAAGTAATTAGTATTATATAAGCTCTAAGGTTCCTACACCTCTTATACCTTATTAAGGAGATTATTTTAGAAGATATTTATAAGGTCAATCTTATTATATATAAGATTTAGAGCTACTTTCTTTCTTTATATTTCCTTTTTAATATTCTGAAAATATTTCTACAAAGCCTATAGGTTTTAGAGAAAGAGGAGGAATAAGTTAGAATTTAAACCTTACTTTAGAACAAATAGATTTCTCTTTAAAGTCTTTAATATCTATTTACTTAATATTTAGTTTAGTTGAAGATTATCTAGTGATTTTATTTACTCTTTCATTAGTATCCTATTTTATAGGTATATTCTTTAATTACTCTATAAGCTTTATAATTTTGTTTTAAATCTCATTAAGGTTTATGTATAATATCCTTTACATAGACTCTTTAAACTTATTATTAGATAATTCCTTTTTATTAAATACTCTATCTTAAGCTATAAAAACCCCCTTTTAAAAGGAACTTTAAACTTTATAGAAATTCCTTAAAGTATATTTTACTAAGAATGTTAATAGGATTTTTAATATAAGCCTTTAGTATTAATTCTATTTTAATTAAGTTATATAAGCTATTATAAAGGTTGGGTATTTATATATTCTTAAGTAAGAGAGATCTAAAGTTAATATATAAATATCTTTAGTCTTTTAGAAGTATTAATAGAATTACTTATATGATATCTTTTAATTTTAGGAGATTAAAAAAGTTTAATTATATATATATATATTTAGTTACTTGAAAGACTTGAAGCTATAGATTATAAAATAGATATATCTTAATAGTTATAGATTTTATATATTTTCTACTTATTACTATCTCTCTTTCTAGTTTTCTACTTTATATTTAGATATTTAGTATAGAGGGTTTGAATCTAATATTTTCCTTATAGATTGCTACCTAGATTGCTTTATATTTCTAGATCTTATTATTTACTTTAATCCTTCTAAGTATAGTTTTAAATATTGTTTTTAAGAAGTTAAGAAGCTTTCTAGTAACTCCTAGGATTTCCCCTGTTTTGCTTAAGTAAAGATAGATGTTGTATATTAAATTAGTTATTTAATTTCTAAGGATTATCATTAATATATAATTCTTATGGTTGTTATTAAAATTCCAAAAGTTAATAGTAGTTTCCCTTTGAAATCAATATATTATATTACTTCCTTTAGAATTCTATATATTATTCTACATATCTTTCTTCTTATATATATATATTATATATTGTAGTTAAGATTATATAGGACTAAAGTTTTAGTCTTATTTCTTTAATAAATATTAATAAGTAATTTGCTACTTTAACATTTGAATATTCTAGTTTTATATATTGGGATTCTTAAAATCGAACTATAAGGTCTTTATCTATAAATATAATTTATTTTTATTATTATTAGAATTTAAAAGATTTATCTTTAAGCAGAAGCTTTATATTTACTAAGATCTTGAAGGCGGCTTTTTCTAAAAGGTTATGTTTAAATATATATTATCTATTTATAATCTTAAGAATATAGAGATAAGTTTTATTCATTCTCTTTATATACTTATTTCTTAAATTCTAATCTCATTATAGACTTTTCGTATATAACTTCTTAAGTAAAGTTAAATTACTTATGAGGTTGAATATAATACTATATTATAAAACTGTAGCTTTATCGATTTACAAAGACTTCAAATACTAATTTCTATAACATAATATATCTTAATAAGGATTTTCTAAGTCTCACCTTAGAAATAGTTATTTGTAGAGGACTTTATGAAAATTAGAAATTATCTTATATTATTAAATATATATAATGATTATTTTAAGTTTAGAATTATTAAGTTTAGAAGAATGTAGTATTTATTTAAAATTATGAAAACTATAATTACTATATTATAAGACTGTCTATATAATTAGAAAGTTAAAACTAAATCTACAATTATCTTTACTTATT
Organism: Colletotrichum spinosum; assembly: GCA_004366825.1. Taxonomy (NCBI): domain Eukaryota; kingdom Fungi; phylum Ascomycota; class Sordariomycetes; order Glomerellales; family Glomerellaceae; genus Colletotrichum; species Colletotrichum spinosum. The sequence goes on from QAPG01001045.1 coordinate 6,706, forward strand.
CTATTAAGCTTTTATTAGATTTTATCCTTCCATCTAAAGTATTTTAAAGTATTTAATTGGATTTCCAAATATAATGTTAGATTTCTTTATTGATATAGAAGTATTTTCAGAGAGAATACTTTACTCACATAATCTTATAATTAGAGTTTCTATTTAATTTACATTTCGTATTATCAGTTAAGTCTTATTTATAATACTTATTAGTATTATTTCAATTAGAAGCATTTCTCTCTTTTTAGTTTTAACTTTAGTTTTAATCCTTTATGTGAAGAAGATATTTCTATATAACCTTTCTATTATTGATCTTAATATCGATAGAACTAAATACCTTTCTTCTTAATATAGCTTTTATTAAAATAATCTTTTAATTTAAAATAAAGAAGTAAATCCAATTTATAATTTTAATAATTATCGAATTATTACTCTAAACTCTTCTAGAAATTATAACTTAATATAGAGAAGTCTAAAATTTGACTTAAAGATTTATAAGAATTCTAGTATATTTCATAAACTATATAATAAATTCATAAGTATTTAGAATCTTCATATTACAGTATTTATAAATAGCGTTCTCTTATACAGAGATTTGGATTTCTATATTATTTTTAAAGTTTAACTTTTTCCTTATAGGTTTTAGACATATTGTTTGATATTTCATAATTACTTCTATTTTCCTTTCTATTTTAGTAAAGTTTTTATAATCTTTAAATTTCAATAGTTAGATATCAAGACTTCTTATTATACCATAAGAGTATTTTGAGAAATCTAAACAAACTATATTTCTAATATATTTCTTTATCACTGATTTGACTTCTTTCTTTAAATATACTTTGATTTGAAAAGTATATTTAATTAACCTTCTTTAAAGAAGGTTATATTAATAGTCAACAGATATTCAAAAGTAATAGATTATAAAATTATATTCCTTTTATTAAGAATAATTATAAGTTTCTTTTAATTATAAAAATATTAATTAGAATTAAAATAAGACTTATAATAATCATTAAACTCTCATTAAATAACTAGAAGGTTTAAGGATATTCAATTCAATGATAAGTCTTATATATTTTACTAGCCTTTCTTAGAAGATTCTCTTTATAGAATAAGGAATTCATAAGATTTAAGAAGTTACATGATGAATATCACAATAAAGTTTAAATAATTTGAAAGATTTAAGTGTATAGATTATTAAAAATAATCTTTCTAGAAGAAGTAGATATTTCTCTTTGGAGTTTTGAGAGGTTTTTAACTTAAATAATTCTTGCATAACATATATAAAGCTTTCAATTATTAAATTAATTATATTAGTTTTATCAAATTTAAATTTCTTAAAGGGTTATAGATATATTAAATACTTATTAGGGGTATATTTATATAATCTCGTGAGGTATATATATAAGATCTGCTTCTTTCAATCTAATACTATCTATTTAGATATTGCTAGATTGAGAGAGGGATATCTTATATATATACCTCGTAGGATGATATTATCATACCCTTACTAGATATCTAGTATTTCTATAGTCTTCTAAGTAATTTTAGATCTAATAATAATAACATACTTAATTTGATAATTAAAAGTCTTATATATATTATAAAAGAATTCTTTAAATTAGAAACCTCCTAAAGCCTTAAAGAGGAATATCTATTTCTTTTAGAAAGATTATTTTATATAACTTAAAAGATTAAATCTTCTAGATTATTTAAATTGAGTTTTGATATTAGTCTTATAACTTCTGAGGTTTTATAAACCCCTTATCCCATTATATAATTCTTCTAAAAAAGTCTAGAAAGAATATATAAAGCTTACTACTAAATTGAAAATCCTTAAGATTTCTAACTATCTAATAAGAATTTAATAACTACTATAAGTTTTATTTCAATCGTAAATAGTAACTACTAAAGTTAAAAAAGATATTATATTTATTCTTAATAAGAGAAATATTACTTTATAAGTTATAATTCTTAAAAACCTTTTAACTATTAATATAACTTTCTATAAGAAAAGATAAATTAGATATATTTTCTGAGTAAATATATATTGTAAGAAAGTAAAGAGAATATAAGTAGCATAGGAATATATTAGAAATATACTATCTCGAGATTTCTTAAAGTATTTCTATAATATAATAAGAAATCTTAATATCTAATTATTTAAACTTAAAGGTTATATAAATTATAATAAGATATAAAGAAAAATAGAAGTAATTATAAAATACTAAGTGATATTCATAAAGCTTATAGAAAAGAAATTAAACTCCAAAAATAATATAAAGGTCTAAATCTCTCAATAAGAAAAGGTTATTAATAAGTATTTCGATATTAAAACTTTAAATATTTATAAGCTTACTATATAACTTCTAGAGTATATTATAGCCCATATAAATATTTAGATTAAGTTTTAGATCTTCTTATATTTAGTTAGAAATTCTAAGAAGGCTTAAGATAATAATTTAATAATTATTAAACTTATAAGTTAAATTTATCTTTTTATTTTAAATTAGAAGATTATATTAATAAAAGTTAGATTAATAAGAAAGATATTTAACTCTATAGATACTTAGATTAGTAATAGAAAAACAGTAAAATAATCTCTTCTTTTTATAAAAACTTAAAATTAAGATTAAATTTAAAAGGGGAGAAATATTCCTATTTAATGTAATATTAGTAAGTATTATAAAGAAGACTTAAATGATAATAAAGAATGCGAATTGAATAGAGACTCTAACTATAAGACTTACTAGATGAAAGATTCCTTTTAAAAATACTTCTATATTAATAAGTATATTTAATATTGCATCTAAAAGCCTAATTAAATAATTTAAAGTACTTTGAATAAGAAGATAAAATCTAATAAAAGGTTTTATAAAATATAGAAAGAAGATTATAGACCTAGTCTTAACATTTTAACTATATAGATAGTTTTATAACATAATTAATATAACTCAATAACTTTAGATAAATTATATACTTTTGAGAGTTTTATAGTCCTAGACTAAGGATTAATTACATATATATTTAATAATACAAAATAGGTTTAAATTTCTATAGGACTTTCTATAAATAATAATCTCTAAATTAAACTTTAGAAGATTCCTATTTGAAGTTATAATATTATAGTAATAATTATTCAAAGCCTTTATAAATCTATAAAGTTATAACTTTATAATATAATATTATACTTTAGTTTTATAAGAAATTTAGTCTTATTTAAGACGTTTTATAAGAGAAGCTAATGGTAAGTTTAAAGCTTAAGAAATAATTATATAGAAAGAATAGATAATACTTATTTCTATACTCTTAAGAATATAAAGAAATACCATATATTTACATCTAACTTTCTAGAAGAAGCTACTTTTAAAATATTAATAATTATAAAGTTTTCATTTTAAGATAAACCTCCTTAGTTTTAATAGTTTGATTACTTTTACTTTATACTTAGAATGATATCTAAACTCTTCACTTTATGTATAGATTTAACTATAGATTTTATCTAATAATAGTATTTATACTAATACTAGCTTATAACTAGTTAAAATAGTAATAAAATTACTTATTACTATGAATAATTATACCCTTAGTTCTAATATTTAACCCTATAGTAGTAGAAGACCTCGTAATAATAATCTATATAAGGAGAGCTTTATTAAAGCTAAGGCTTGATATATATAGCTAAAATAATTACTAAGGTTGTAAAGTTAGAAACCTTTTTAAATTTCTTAAAGATAGGATAAGATAAAGCGCTTATAAGAGCTAGGTATTTTATAATTTATTATTCTTCTATATTCTTTATAATAGATTTAAAATTCCTTTAAAATCTATATAGCTACTTATAAGAAGAAGGATATCAGATAAATATAGTAATATTTACTTATAACCCCTATAATTAAAGCTATTAGTTCATTAGATTGAATGTTAATAAAATTATCCTAAAAGCTATAATTAATAAGTAGCTTATAGATATTTAAAAAATAATTATCTAACTATTTTATAAGCTGCTATACTAAGCTAAAAGTTTTAGAAACTAGGTATTAATTGGATAATATCTTAATATTAATATATTACTATAATACTAGTTATTAGATATTTTAAAGTATTATAGTAATATAATTATAGGGGTTTTAAAGGTTATTAAGCTATACTACGAGTATTTATATCTATATAAGTATTATTTATATAATAGTTATACTTAATATATTAAGATTACTTATTAATAAGAATAAACTGAGTCCTACTATACTTATATAGAGATTGTAAGTTAGTTTATATTAATAGTAGAGAACTTTTATATTAGTAGTATAAAGTTTCGTCTTAAGAGTAAGTAAGGTTTAATTTGGGGGAAATTAAAGTTATAGATATTAAGGTTATAATGAATATTTAAATAGAGTACTTATAGTTAGTAGTAATTGAAGATCTTGAGATATTCGAATTATATGTAGTTATGAAGGCGTAAAAACATAAGGTTATTATAAAAGGAGTTATTAGTTATTTATTATTAAAAAGATTAATATAAGGTAGGTATACTAGCTATTATAGCTATAAGGGGTTTAGCTTTAGATTAACTAGGGGCTAGCTGTAGTAATTAGTAGGAAGGTAGGAGGGCTAAAGTTATACTTCAGGAGGTAATATGTCTACTAATAGTTGTAGTAGAAAGCGAACTATTAGCCCTTCTTAAAAAGTAAATATATCTTATTAAGTAATTTAATATAAAATACTAAAAATCCTTTTTCTATTTATATTAATTTTAATACTATAGAATAAGAATTAATTTTAAATATAATAAGTAATTTAAATATCTATAAGCTATTATATTATAATAAACTAGTCTTTAAAGTTATTTTTAAATATCTAAAAGAATTTATAACTATATAACTTTAAGTAGTTATAAAGTATAATTTAGTATCCTAAATATATTAAGATAATAAGGATATTTTTATCTATAAGGTTTTTATAATTGATACTTTAGATCTATCTAAATAGTATTAGATCTAGATATTAATAAAACTTTATAAATATAAAAATACTACTTAGTATAACTATAATTATTAAAGGGGTATTTAGAATA
>QAPG01001046.1:0-11871 GCA_004366825.1 Colletotrichum spinosum
AGATAGATAGGTAGTAGAAAGTTTAGAGTTAGTTAGTATAAACTCTAGTATAACCTAAATAAGTATTAATAAAGATAACGATATCGATATTAATAATAGATATAGATAGAGATATAATATAAAAGAAAGAAGTTAATATAAAGCTGGGCTTATAACCTATTAAACTAGTAATAAGTAATTAGTAAAAGGTTAAGAGGAATTAATAACTCTCAATCATCAAAAAATAGGTTATTTAGAATAATATCTAAAAATAGTATTAATATTAATTCAAATAGTGATAATGATAGGAAGTTCTAGTTCTATAGGAAGTAGGGAACTTCGTAGTATTAATATTTAAATAGAGTTTATTTTTAGAAAGGTTAACTTTATGTTATATAGAACTCTTAGCTCTGTTATACTTAGGCTACTAAGTGGTCTATTCACCAAATATTCTCATATGATAGTTTTATCAATTTAGAATATGAATAATTAAGGTAGTATAACTTTAACTCTAATAATTGATTTTCTATAATAAATAGAAAATATAGGGTTATAAGAATAATAAAGAATACTCAAGCCCTTATTTACCTAAAATAGGTTATTAGGATGAATATAAGTAATAGCTAAATAGCTAGAACTCTAACAAAATTGAATAAAGTATTTTAACCAAAGGTTTTTAAATAATAGTTTTGAAGTATGAGAATAAATATAAAGGCTATTATACCACTTATTTCAACAATTTTACTACTAGAGGTATTACTTTAGGTAAAAATATAAAGTATTACTTAGTTTTAGAGGATTCTCATAATTTTATTTCTATTAAAAGTAATTGGGTTTTTACTAAAGGGTAATATTGAAGACTACTTATGGGAAGTAGTAGTTTTGTTCTTAAAGTTATATTATACTTAGTATTATATAATAATATTGTCAGACTTATTATCCTAACGAGAGTCCTTAAGATTATTGTTTAAATTATCAATATTTTTATAGTTTATGAGGAATACTTAATATCCTATTACGAAGTATGTTTTAAAGTTAGTATTTAACTTATATTAATTAAATGAAACATATTTCGTTTTAAAGATATACCTTATAGACTAGTAACTGATTTTGCTATATATATCATACTTCTTATTTAAATAACTATATATAGAAATAGGAGAAAGGTAAGTTCTATTTAATATAGATAAATATAAATATTATAAAGTATAAATATAAATAGAATATTTAGTATTTTAGAATATAACGTTTAAGAAGTATTCTTAAAGAGAATTGTACATATAGTAAATTTAAAGTCAATTATTAGTTTTTTTAGTTGCTATTTCTACTGTTTTAAATATATTATAACTTTTAGATTAATATAGTATTATTTATACCTAATTATAATTAGTTATAGAAACTTTAGGATATTACTATAAAGCTAAAGAGAGCTAATGAGTATTTAGATATATTATAGTATATATTTACAAGTTAGAAGTAAAATATCATATCTCTATAAAGATTTAATAGGAAGACTTTCTAGATATATATAAATTCAAGTCTGAGGGTGTTAGGGGTTTTATTTCTATTCTTTTTAGAGCTTTTAGTTATAATATTTCAATAAGTAGTATTTTACTAGTTAAAGGAATATACCTATTAATACTTATTATTTTTCAAATAGTTTTTGAAATAGTAAGTTATCTACTTAAACTATAAGTTAAAACTAGGATTACTTAAGTATTCAAAGTAATATTTAAGAGCTTAATCTTTTAATATAATTATAATTACAGATATACTACTTTAGATATAGTATAGAATATTAGCTTAAAAGTAGTAATTAAAAGGAATATAGACTTTTATCTTAAATATATTATATAAGCTTTTATTATATTTTATACTTTTATTATATATCTTTATGAGGTTTATAATATACTTAATTAAAGTATTATCAAATAGAGGAATAGAGGTGATACATAAGAGGTATTTAAGTTATCTTAAGAACTATAAATTATTAAATTTATAATCTACTTCTTATATATAGAGAGGCTTTATATTGAGAGAGCTATATATTAATAAAGCTAATAAGAGGAATAAGGAGTATAATATTAATACTAGGGGTATAAAAGCTAATAACTTATATTACTACTATCCTTCTTCTATTACTTATAGAAAAGCTAAAATAGATTTAATCTATTAAGCTTTAGGTTTAGTCTTATAGAAAAGTAGTATACTTCCTTATTCTTCTTCTATAAAGTCTTTAAGTTACTCTAGAAACTTTTCAAAGTTCTATTTAAAAGTATTATAATACTTACTAATTTTAGTAATTTCTTTAAATATTTAAAAAATAAATAGATCTCATTAAAAAACTTAATCTGAATATTAGCAATCCTTTTATTATTGATATTAATCTTAATACTTTAGAAGAGAAAATAGTTTTAGATATAATAGATAACTTACGTCTTTATAGATTACTAAGTTATAATAAGTTAGTCTTTAGAATTATCTTAACACATCTCAAAAGGCTTATAGCTATATAATTTTAAATAGTTATAAAATACTATTTAATATATTAAATAGGTTGAGAATATAAGAGTAATTTTATTTATAATGTTTTATAATTAATATTTTAGATCTATCTAAATAGTATTAAGTTTAAATATTAATAGATCTTTATAAGTATAGGAATACTACTTAGTACTATTGAAACTATTAAAAAAGTACTTGAAATAGCTATTTTTCTAAAGGTCAATAGCTTAGATATTATTACAAATATTAGAGTATTATAAGGGGATTATTATATTTATTTACTCATATAAAAGAGGGGTAATAGGATAGGTTTTAAGAGGTTATATAAGTCTCAAGGGGTTGAGGTTGGAGATATTATAAGTATCTAGTATTATAGAAATCTAATAAGGTTTCATAAGTTTTATCACATTTATTAAATATATTTTAGTAAGTAATAATTAAAGGTATATAGTAAAGTTCTTTAAACATACTTTAGGGAGTACTTTTGTCTAATTAAAATAAGAGTTGCAATATAAAATTACTAGTTAAGTTTTATAAAAACTGTTTTAAAATATTAATATGTTATTTAGAGCCTTTTAGCTGGGGTCTTAAAATAGGGGGAGTTTAAAATATTCAAATAGTAGTTTTTAGAATCTTTCGCCTTATATAGGCTTTAGTAATAGTCTTTTATAGTTACTTCTTTTATTATAACAAGTCTTATTGATCTATAGTATAGTAATAATAGAAGGATTAATTACTGATTAGTATTAGTTTATTTAGAAGATGATATATACTATATATAATCTTACTATATAAGTATGAAGTAGTATTCTAGTTATTTATTATTTATTATTTCTATATTGTATAATATGTGATATTATATAAAGCTCTAGATCTATAGTATAGTAATTACTTATTAAGTATTATATATTTAGCTATAGCTAGTATCAAGTACTTAGCGCTTATTATTAGTAGGGCGTAGAAGTTATACTACTATATATAGTAATACGTATAATTACTATATGCCTTATAGTATAGTGTAACTGATAGTTGTATTTTAAAGTGTAATATATTTACTAGTAGGTATAAGAAAGAGCGGGTTATTAGTCTTACTTATATATTATAATATAATTATATGAAGTATAAGTTATTAGAAATAATTAGTTTGAGTTACATATTTTAATTAAAAGGAGTATTATAAAATATGTCTACTAATCGTTATAGTATAAAGTAAGCTATTAGTATTTTTTAAATACTTAAATTACGAATATTAGAATAGAAATATATTTTAAGTAAAAGTCTATAATTAAATATAATTGAATACTTTAAGATATTTAAGTTGAATATAATATAGAAGTATGATAATATTAGTATATAAGAGTATATATAGAAGGTTTAGGGTATATAGTAAAATATCGGAGTAGTTGAATTGAAACAATCTAATCTAAAGAAGAGGAGTTTTAAGAAAGACTATGAAATATATATAAAATAAATCTATTATAATTTATAATAGTAGAATAGACCCTACTAGCTATAGCTAGTTTTAGTAAGATATAGCTTATAACATATACCTTCTTTCTAAGTAGTAAATAAATTAGCTATAATAATAGTATTCTTAGTCTAAACATCTTGTTAGTTAATACTATATAAATACTTATATTTTACAACGTACTTCATTAAAGATTCCTTATTTATTTATACTTCTTTTCTTTTTCTATAGACCTTATAGAAGTAGTATAAATTAATAAATTACTACTTTTATTATACTTTAGTTCTACTACTAACCTAATATATCTAGACTAGTTATCTTATTTCTATACTATTATTTATCTTTATATGTTAACTAATTATTACCGTATTACGTTATTACTTTACTAATATTATTATTTTATAATAAGCTGTAATACTATTTTCACAACTATAGTAATAATTCTTTTTATATTCCTAAAGTCTTTAGTAACTATTTCTAGCTTTTAGCAATTCTCTACTATTCAAAACTTCAAAATTAAAAGCTATTTCTATAAAGTTAATAAGAAGGTTACTACTAATTAAACTACTAATATACTTACTACTAGACTTATATAACTTACCTATTCTCCTATTACTCTTATATTATCTACCTACTCTCATATTCTTTATAATGGTAATAATAATGATATTGATGAAATTAAAATTACAAGAAGTATTCAGAATAATAGTATACAAATAAAAAGGAAGAAGCTGTTCTTCCTAAGTATATTATGATAAAGGTATAGCTAAAGGCTTTAACTAAAAACAGTTTAAATATATAGGTAGAATTTATATTACTATATAGACTATTACTTAAAGAATCTAAGTTGTAATCTTTTCACTAAAACCTCTTTCTAATATTCTAATAATTATAGCTAGCTAATTACTAAGTATACTATATAGTTCTATTAGAATACTTTTATAACTATCCCCCCTTTCTAAAAGTTGTAATCCTTAAAATTATAATTATATACTCCCTAGTATTTATTATAAGCCTGTATATTATTACTAAGTATTTCTTAAAAAATATTTTTTTTAACACTAGTAATTATTCTATATTAACATTATTACTTATTATAGTGATTTCTATAGTTTGAATAATAGAACTAATTTCTATTATTACGATTATTAGATTCCTAGTTATTCTTTCCATTATTTTCTAAATATATTTATTATTATCCTAGTAATATACTAATACTTTTAATCTTTACAATAGTCTTTCTAATAGCAACAATTCTTTAAGCGTTATTATAATTCCCTATATTATCTTACTATATATTTAGTAAGTATTATCTATTTTGTTATATATATATCTTATTATCTTCTAATTTTCAATTTATACTATTTGTATCTTTTTAATATTCTTCTATATCATTTAACTAGTTATTCTTCATTTATTATCTTTTGTATTCTCTTTTTCTTCTTTCTTTTTATTATTTTTATGTTGTATATTTCTTAATAATATCTTATATTATAATTACTACTACTATCTTCTAGGTATTTACTTATAATAGTAAAGAAATTACTAATAAGGGTTTCTTATATTTAAAACCTGGTAATTATTTGTTTTATTTTAATTATCTATCCTTATTTTATTTTAATATAGAAAGGCTACTCTACATTATTTAAAATTATATTTTGAAATATCTTTTTTATAAGAAGAATAAATAGAAATATTATAATATAAATTATATTTTCGCTCTACATTTATTATTGATATTATTCTTTACTATTTAGATTCTATTTGAATTATATAATACTACCCAGGCGACATAGAATTAAATTATTATCTATTATTAAATACTTAAGTGAAATATTATAATTTCTAAATATAAAAGTAAGTTATTCTATATTCTTATTAAAGTCTTAGTAAAATAGTAGTATATAGGTAATATTATTTATAACCCTCTTATTAATATATACAAAGAAACTTTCATTTAGAATATTTTCTCCTCTAGAGGATATTAACTATCTATAAATATTGAAATATTACATACTATATTATTATAAGTCTGCTAAATATTTACCTTATTATTATTATCAATTAATAGGGTTATATAATATTATGAAATTAATAGAAGAGGTATTTTACTAATTATTTATTATATAGCCTATTTATTCTTATAATAATAGTTTTATTATTACTTTAGAATAATAGTTTATCTATTTCCTTAATATACCTTATTATATCTTAATATTTAAAGATATTATAATCCTTACTACTTTAAAATTATTCTGATTTAAAGATAGTTTTTACTATTACCTTACTAAGTTTACTAAGTATAATATACCTAAATATCTTATTATTATCATTAGTAATTAGCTTATTCTTTATAAATCTAATCTTATTATACCTTATAATATATATATTTCTAATTTACTATTATCTACTAAGAATAAGAATAATAATAATAATAATCAGGATAATAATAATAATAAGAATAGAAGATCTAAAATTATACAAACTCCTTTATAACCCCCTTATTATTCTAAAAGTCATATTAATATAACTATACGTATCATAAATAATTATATCTCTTCTATTAAAATCTATATAGTAACCCTTTAGTATACTTTATTCCTAATAGTAATATTATATGTAATATTAAAAGAAAACTTATAGATAATAGTATCCTAATAGAAAGACCCTCTATTAAGAAGTATATAACTTATTTCAATACTATTATATTGATTCCTATAGCTTCTATATCTATTAGCTATTAGTCTACTTTTAAGACATTTACTATTTTTAAAATTATTATTCTTAAGAAAGCTGTAATTATAAAAAGAGCTCCTATTATTAAGAAGACTACTATACTTTTAGTACTTATTATATTTATAATACTTATTATACTTATAATACTTACTATTCTTATAATAGGTATTATTATTACTATTTCTATAAAGAAAGATCAGAGATGCTTTTATAAAGGTATACTTAAGTTTTAAATACAAAGATTGTATTACCTTATACATATTAATTAAATTATCATTAAAATATATTAATCTTTCTAATTTAAAAACATATTCCTTAGAACAATATTTAAATTGTAATTATCTAATTTACGAATATATCCCTTAGAATAGTTTTTTAAGTTATTTAAATAGTTGATAGAATTATTTCAGCCCTCTCTTTTTGAGAAATACTATGATTAAATATTTAATATTAATATTATACTTATTATTCTACTTCTTATATTATTAAATTATCTATTCTTTAGATTCCCAAATAACTTCTTATATATTATTTAGATTAACTATAGTTTCTTATATATTATATATTTAGCCTATTGTATAAAGAAGTATTTATTATTTCTATCTTCTTACTTCTTTATAATTTCTTCTACATCTTATTTTATAAAGTTATCTTCTAATTTAAGAAGAAAAGTTTAACTATGAGTACTTCTTTATTATTCTACTTATAGTTTAAATAAAGAAATAAGAAAGATATTATAAATCTAATAGTATTAGTCTAATAGATATATTCTATATATTTATTCTTCTATCCTCTCTACTACTAAAATTCCAATATATCTTAATACTAACTTCTTATATTTAAACTTGAAGTCCTTTATTAATAACTTAATAATTATTCCCTGATTATATATAGATAATTAGTATTATGAGTTATGTATTTTTACCTAAGTTCTAACTGCTATGGATTAATGTTCTACTATTTAGTACCATAGTTAATTAATATAAGTAATCTACTTTAGAATACTCTATACTATTAGATTCCTTTTTACTATAAATCTAACTATTTCTAAATTGAGTTTATATAGCTTTTCTATTAGTAAATATCTAGGAGTATTATATTTATTATTCTTCTATATAAATATAACTTCCTTTAGTTATACTTTTTAACTAGTACGCAAATTACTAATAAATACTATCGGGTTAAATATAACACTAAAGTAGCTAAAGCTATAGTAATAGGTAACTAAATAGTCGACTTATTTATTTAGGCTAATAAGATTAGAAGGATTATTATATAGATTTATCCCTATAGTATATAGTATATATATATATATATTATAACTTAAATATAGATATTATAAATAGAGATAACTAGTTATATACTATTTATATAATTAATTAATTATGATATTTACTAGTTATAAATAATACTAATTAGTAGTATTTTATTACTACTAATATTATTTACTACTACTTAACTATAGATTAATAAGAAATAATCTAAAGAGATAAAATTATAATACTTCTTAAAAACATCTTTAGAGATATATATAATAGATATAGATAAACTTAAAGCTATTATAACTATATATTACCCTAAGATATTAATATAACTTCTAGAAACCTATATAGTAGAAATAGGGAAAGAAATCAAACTTATAATAAATTATTAACTTAATATTATTTGTATCTATTATATAATAAANTAACTATATATTACCCTAAGATATTAATATAACTTCTAGAAACCTATATAGTAGAAATAGGGAAAGAAATCAAACTTATAATAAATTATTAACTTAATATTATTTGTATCTATTATATAATAAACTAATAATTAAAATCCCTACTAATTTATGAAAGTAGAAATATAGTAATAAATATAATAAGATTAATATAAATAAGAGAAAAGAATCTATAGTAAATAAACTACTATCTCTTACTACTATTTATAAATATCCTATATATATTTAATAAATAGAGAGATAATAAGAGATGAAATTAATAATTATAATATTATAGTATATTTTATAATAATATCTCCTCATAATAATCGTAACTTAAAACTCAAAAACTATATAAACTTTAGAATTTATACTTTAGTAAATAAACTATCTTATAATAAAGAAAAAAAGAATTAAAAAGAAGCCTTCTTTTATTGAATAAGGAGATCCTAGATATTAATATAGAAAGACTAGTAATATAAAATACCTATAGACTACTCTTAATACTTCTTTTTAAGCGTTTTATAAGTAATTATAATAAGTATCTTATAAAGATACCTAGAGAACTAGTAAGTCTATAGTATTATAATAAGTAATACTAAAGCTAAAGATATTATAAAACTATTATTTATTATTCTAATCTCTAAATATTCCCTAAGTACTTTCCTATATATTAATAATATAGAGGGATATTAATATTACTTATAAATAATATAAGAAATACTAAATAAATATCTAAGTAAATAGCTACTTAACTAATTATAATTATAATATATCTAAAGGATTTAAAAAAAAGATATTTAATAATTAATAGTAAGACTTAAAATATAAATAAGAAAGATAATTATAATAGATAATATAAAGGAAGAAGATATAAATTAATAAGAGAAAGTAAAGATTACTACTTATTTAATAATACAGTAATTCTTATTTTTAAACCTACTTTCTATAATATCTTAAAAAAAAGTATTATTCTATATATTAGTAGATATATTTAATAAAAACGTATCATATGTATTTTTTATTTCTTATTATTTCTATTTACTACTAGTAGTATATTTATATAGTTATAATATATAGCTATAGTTAAAAGGATTAACCTAATAATAATACTAATTATAATACTACTTATAACTCCTAATTATACTACTTTATATATATTATTAAGTTTATTATTAAGTATAATAATTAGATAGGACTTANTCCTAATTATACTACTTTATATATATTATTAAGTTTATTATTAAGTATAATAATTAGATAGGACTTATCTTAAAAAACTTTTAAAAGTGCTAATTAGAAGATATATATAGGATACTATTAGAAGGAGATTTCTACTTAGTAATAGTAATTCGTCTAATAAGTATATATTTTTTTATAACTATAGCTTTTAGAGAAATATTCATAATTAAAATATAGTAAAACTATATTAACTATAAATACTTTCCTAATTTATTACTTTAAATTATATCTTCTTCTCTAGATTTTATCAATAATCCTAAAGGAATATAGAATAACTAGAATATAATAGTTTATATTAAGAAGTATGAAAAAGTATTTCAATAAATTAGAATAAAAATACTAATTACTATATACTAGAAAGTTATATCTAATTAATAGGGAAAATAAATTATACTTTCTAATAGAAATATAAGTATTAATAATATATATATCTATTATTATATACAGTTATAGAAGGAGTAAGACTTCTATTTTAAACATTTATAAAATACTTATTAAAAAGCTTTTTAAAATAAAGAAGAAATATACTTTAATATAATAAAAAGAAGAATATTATAATTACTCAAGAATTACCTTATTAGTAACAAAATATATTTTTCTATAAGAAGAAAGATTATAAAAGAAAAGTTAGTAGAAGTATTTAATAAAGATATATTAATTTAATAGATAGAAAAAAATATTAAAACTAATTAGAAAAACTACTATTATTTAAAATAAGAAATTAAGAAGAATTTAAAATATATTAAATAATTTTTAAAACTTAGAAAGTTTATTCTTATTAAAGAATAATAACTTTTTATACTAAAGAGTTTAAAAATAGAAATAAGTCTAGTATAAATAATATTATTAATATTAATTACTAGAGGTATATTAATTCTAAACTTATAACTAGTTAAACTAAATATTTAGATAGTTATATTTATATAAAGCCTTATTATGAGGGATAATTCTAATTAAAAAGAATAATATTAAAAAGAATTATAAAGACCCCTAAGATATTATATATATTTTAGGAGAAGTTACGAAATATCTCTAAGATAGTATATTACTTTTAGTTAATCTTATAAAAAAGTTAAGGTATTGTTTAGTAAGATATTTTAATTAAACGATAAATATATAGGTAAAGACTATAATACTTTTAAAGATAAGCTGTAGATATTTATCACTAAATATATTAAGTATAATATCAAATAAGACTCTATAGGAAGAATACTTAATAATATATTAGCTAGATAAGTATATATATATTATAAGATATTAGTTATATTAATTTAAAATAACCTCTTAATTACTTAAATAGCTATTATAATTAGAGATAAATTTAAAAAACTTATAATATACTATAATTACTATAGAAAATAGAATAATATAAACTTTAAAATATATACTAAAGATTATAACTATAGTAATATAGTTAAAGTATTTAAAGTAATAGTAATTAAATTAACTTATTTAAATATATCAATTTAAACTCTTAAGACTTATAAGGAAAGGTTAATAAAGAAATATATATAACTATATGTTAAGTATATAATATAATTAATATCTTCTATAATACTATTAATAAAATAAAGCTAACTATTAATAAATCATATAAAAAGATTATAGAGATCCTTAGAAACTGATAATAATAGTTTAAATAAAAGAATAATTATATTATAGATTATAACTAATTTCTAGCTAATTATATATATAATAGCTAAAGGTACAACTCATACTTTAACTACTAGTAGTTATATTAACCTTTATATTAATTAAATAATAATAATACCTTAAGACTACTTTATAAGAACCTTTAAAGTAGAAATATATATAATAAATACTAANTAACCTTTATATTAATTAAATAATAATAATACCTTAAGACTACTTTATAAGAACCTTTAAAGTAGAAATATATATAATAAATACTAAATATACCCAAAATTAGTAATAAAATATTAATTAATAAAATATATAACTAAGGAGTATAGAATAATAGTATTATATTTTAAGAAGGTATTTATTATTAATATAGAGTTAGTAGTAGAAGTTACTATTTATTTTAATAATACTATACTAATAGAAATAACTATAGAAATACTATATAATAATACAAGTAAGATATTAGAAGAAGATTTTCAGATATACTTTATAATAATAGATATTAAAGTTAGAATAATTAGTCCTAAGAAGCTTATAGAAATCCTCTAAAATTATACTTATTATTATTTTATAATAATAATTAAATTAGAAA
>QAPG01001047.1:0-11689 GCA_004366825.1 Colletotrichum spinosum
GTAATTATATTAATTTCTATATTAAATAAGTAATAGTAATATTTTAAAGCTATTTTATAAGAAACCTTAAGATAGAGATGTATATAGTTCATATTAAGTTTTTTGAATATATCTATTTAAACTTTAAGATATTTAAATAAGAATTAATAAAGAGATATATATATATATATATATATATTATTATACACTAAATATATAATATAATTAATATTCTTTATAATATTATTGATAAAGTAAAATTAATTATTAATAAACTATATAAATAAACTATTCAAATCCTTAGAAATTAATAGTAATAATCCAAATAAAAGGATAATTATATTATAAATATGTTTAATTCCTAACTAATTATATATATAATAGTTAAGAATATAATCAATATTTTAACTATTAATACTTATATTAATCTCTACATAAAATAGATAATGGTAATATCTTAAAGCTACTTTTTAAGAGACTTTAGAATAGAAATATATATAACAAATACTAAGTATATTTAAAACTAGTAATATAATACTAATTAGTAAAGTATATAACTAAAGAATATAAGATAATAATATTATATTTTAAAAATATATTTATTATTAACATATAAGTAGTAGTAGAGATTACTATATATCTTAATCTGAATATACTAATAGAAATAATGATAGAAGTATTACATAATGATATAAATAGAATACTAGAAGATAATTGTATAATAATATATTTGATAATAATAAATAGTAGAATTTGAATAATTAATTCTAAGAAGTTTATAGAAGTCTTTTAAGATTATACTTATTATTATTCTATAATACTAATTAAACTAGATGTTTTCTTAATTTTAAAGTTCTCTAAAGTTGAATTTAAAAATCTCTTCTTACATATAAGAATAAGGAGAGTACTTGTAAGAAATATATAATAATTAAAAACCTTCTAGAAAACGATATTTAATATCTAACTGAATAAGACTATTTCAAAAGTAAATATAAGATTTAAAAATAAGTAAAGGTTTATAAATCTTCATACAATTTAAAGATCTGTATTTCTAAACAATATTAATTCTAATATTATATTAATAATTATCTTATTTCCGTTTAATTGTCTTAGTATAAATTAACTTAAAGTGTATCTTAATAACTTTAATAATAGAATTAAATAGAAAATAATATTTGTACTTATAGAGAGATATAATAAGTATTTATAATTTTTAATTTGAAAGAATCATTATAATAGAACTATTAATTTCTTTCTAAAGATAAAAATATAATAACTTTATAAGAAGTTTAATTATCTTAGTATCTAAAAGTTAAATAATATCTTCAACAGAATAAGTTAAATTATAATTGTGAATAAGGTTAAAACAGTTATAAAAGATTACTATTAATATTAAATAAATAATAGGATATTATATTCATTTGGACTTAACTTCAAAGATAACTATAAATCTAATTTACAAATTTCTATTAATATTATATTTCTTAATAATAATGAGTTTATACTATATATAGTTAATATATTAATAATATTAATAATATCAATAATAATAAATTTTATAAGGAGTATTTCTATAGAAGATATATAATATATATTAAAAGTATATTAAATCAATATATATTAAAATTTCCTAAATAGAATTGTTATTAAGATACAATATAATTCGACTATTAAAATCTTTAGAAACTAAATTAATAGTATAAGTAGTAAGATGAAAACTATACTAATTAAAACTTATAATACTATTAATAAGATTAAATAATATTATACTTCCCTATAGAAAACCTATAAAATTATATATAATGAGATATTAGAAATATTAAGAGAAGAAGTATTTTAAAGTATAATTAAAGTAATTAATAATATTAGTAATCTTAATAGCTTTATATTCATCCTACGTTTCTTTAGAATATTTAGTTATTTTTATTCTATACCGAGAATAATATTTAGACTCTTCACTTTATATATAGATTTAACTCCAAACTTGACCTAATAATAGTATTCGTACTAATACTAGCTTATAACTAGTTAAAATAATAATAAGATTACTTATTATTATAAATAGTTATACCCCTAGTTCTAATATTTAACTTTATAGTAGTAGAAGACCTTATAGTAATAATTAAGAAGAACTTTATTAAAACTAGGATTTGATATATATAACTAAAAGTAATTTTTAAGGTTATAAAGTTAAGAACTTTTTTAAACTTCTTAAGAATAGGATAAAATAAAATGTTAAGAGTTAGATATTTTTTAACCTATTGTCTTTCTATATTATTTATAGTAGAATTAAAATCTCTTTGAAATTTTCATTGCTACTTATAAAAAGAAAGCTATGGGATAAGTAAAGAAATATCTAATTATAATTATTATAATTAAAGCTATTAGTATATTAGACTAAGTTTTACTAAAGTTACTCTAAATATTATAATTAGTAGGTAGTTTATAAATATTTAAAAGAAAATTATCTAGTTATCCTATAAGTTATTATATTAAGCTAAATATTTCAAAGACTAAGTATTAATTAGATAATATCTTAATATTAATATCTTATTATAATACTAATTATTAGATATTTTGAAGAATTATAATAATATAATTATAAAGGTTTTAAAGGCTATCCAGTTATATTAGAAATATCTATATCTATATAAGTATTATTTATATATTTGTTATATTTAATATATTAAGATTATGTATTAATAAGAATAAGCTGAGTCTTATTATATTTATATAGAGATTATAAGTTAGCTCGTATTAATAGTAGAGAACCTTTATATTAATAGTATAAAGTTTTATCTTAGCAATAGATAGGGTTTAGTCTAAAGGATATTAAAATTGTAGATCTTAAAATTATAGATATTAAAATTATAATAAGCCTTCTATTTAGAATACCTTTAGTTAGTAGTAATAAAATATCTCGAGATATTTAAATTATATATAGTTACAAAAGTATGAGGGTATAAAGTTATTATAAAAAGAATTATTAATTATTTATTATTGAAAAGATTAATATAAGGCGGGTATACTAGCTACTATAGCTACGAGGGGTTTAGCTTTAGATTAAGTAGAAGCTAGCTATAATAGTTAGTAGGAGGATAGGAAGGCTAAAGTTATATTTCAAGGGGTAATATATCTACTAATAATTATAATAAAAAGTAAGTTATTAGCCCCTCCTATTTCTTTAAGATATATTTATATCTTGGTATATTATTACTACTATTTCTAGATATAATAAGATATATAATAATTGTCTATAAAATAATAGAAGAAAGATATTATATATATATAATATTGAACTTTAAATATTTTAAATATATGTAATAGCCTTTTTATAATATTCATCTACTAGTTTTTATTATAATTAGATATATATATCTATTGAAAACATTAAAGTTAGATTAGACTTTTGAAAATTATTTTAATTAATAATAAGATGTATATTATAGAGATAAAAAGTAGGTTCAATATTCTTTAAATAATAACAATCAAGTTATATTATTAGTTTTAAGTTAAGAAAGATAATAATAAAGATCTTTATAAAAATAAGATTAAAAGAAAGATTCTACTTAAAGAATCAATTATAATAGTAATACTTAAAGAGAAGTTAAGATAATAAAGATAATTATATAAAGATGATATCTTTATTATAAAAACATTAAAACTAATCTTTCTAATACTATATACTATAATATCTACTTTATAATCAAAGAAGTAGAAGTCTTAATCAAAACTATTAACTTTTATTAATATAGTTTTATTATAGTATTTAGTAAGCTTTTTGAAAAGCTATATATTAAAGAGTAAGAAGTTCTATTGGTAAAAAGAATATTATACTTTAAGTATTATAATATCTAAGAATATAAGTAAATAAGGATTTTTAGTTTTAAGTTTATTGATAAAGTTAAAAGTACTCATAACATATTATATAAGAAGTTATAATTAGTTATTAAGAGATTTAATAATTAGAAGAAGACTAATATCTTTATATAATTATTAATAATGTAAGAAGTTAACTATTACTTTATACTAATACTATTAGTAATACTATATTTCAATATTTCTATAGAAATACATTATTATAATATTACTTTAATATATATATAAGTAGAAATATTATTAAATTATTTTATATTAATAAAACTATTTATTAGTTTATAATAAGTATATCTAGAGGGTATTGTCATTGTTTCTATTTAACTATTATATAGTTTTATAGAACTAGATATGTAATAATATGTAATGGTTTTATTATTATAAAGATAGATTAAAAATAGAGATTTTATTATATGATTTAAATTTTATAATCTTTAAAATAAATAATCTATACTTCAATATTATAAGTATATAGATAGATAATGTTTCAAATTCTACTTATTTGAATTTAATAATAAAGCAGAAGGAGAACTCTAATAAGTAAGATTTATATTAAAGTTAAAATTAATACTTATAAATAATAAATGTCTTATTTTTAATAGAAATATAATCATTATTAAGGATAATAGTAATATAATTCTTATTTAAAAAGGCTAAATAGGGAAATAGGATTTATTGATTATACTTTTAGTAAAATAAAGTTAGTATATATGAAGAAATAAGTATAAGTTATATATATAGTTTCTATACACTAATTAGAAGTATATTTAATTTTTCTATTATAATTTAATATTAAACCTTAATAGAAGAAGATATTAAGAGACTTGATAGGTATTTTGTATAATAGATCAATAATTTAGAATAAGGTTTAATATTTATTTCTATTGATATTAAAAAAAAGCTTTATAACTTTATTAATAGATTTCCTATTTATAATAAAAATATAATACTTTAATTGGAATTTATTATTACTTCAAAAATAGAAGAAAATAATACAAATAATAATACGTTTAAGCTTAAAGATGATATTATCTACTTTTCTTCTATTAAGTTGAAAGGAATTATATCAAGTATATTAATTTCTAAGGTTTATAATATAACTATAAGAGTTAATTTCAAGTATATAATTTTTACTACTTTTAGGTAAGTAATTGAATACTCAAAAATAATAGTAATATTAATAGTAGTTTATATTGACTTTTATTCTTTCTATAAGTACTTTTTAAAATTAAATATGATTAAAAAGAAGTATTCTATAATAGATACTATAGTATTCTAATAATTATATAAGTAAAGGGAGATTCTTAAGATTCATTAAATTAATAATACAAATAGCTTTATAGATAGTATAATTAAGGGATTTAATAATTAGAGTTTTAAAAGGTTTATAATAATAAATAACATAATAATATAGATAGAGGGATAGGTTATAAGAGCTACTAGTAGTAATAAAAAGAAGAAATAAGAATAAAGGAAGGATATATAAAATAAAATAAAAAGGTATATAAAATAATAAGAGGAAGGTAATAAAGAGAGAGAGAAGTATATTATAATAGAAGCTTAAGATATTCAATATAGTATTAAATAAAAAGTATGTTTCTATAGAGAAATATTATTTATAGCGTTTTTTTAATCTTTAGTGTACATAAAAGGATTTACATGACTAGAGGCGATTTTATACTATTTTTGCGTTTTATACTACTTTTGTCTTTTATACTAGTTTTAGTATTCTATACATTTTAGCTATAAAAGAGAGTATTATTAATGTTAGGTTAAATATAGTATTAAAGTAGTTAAAGCTATAGTAATAAGTAACTAAATAGTTAGCTTATTTATTTAAACTAATAAGAATGATAGGATTATTATATAGATTTATATTTATAGTATATAGTATATATATATATATATTATTACTTAGATATAGATATTATACATAGAAATAATTAGTTATATAAGATTTATATAATTGATTGATTACAATGTTTACTAGTTGTAAACTAATAGTAGTTTATATTAAAATAAGAAGTAAGTATAATAATCTGAAGTCTTAGATTTATAGAATAGCTGTTCTAAAGCCTTATAAAGTATTATTTAAAAATGCGAAATTTATATTAATAACATCTCTTAAGTTACTTATTATATCTTTCTATAATTCTATTTATATACATAAGCTTATAGAAAGATAAGGAATTTAAATATCTCTAGAGAGAGTTAAATATAAAGGATAGATAAAGTGTTATATTAGAATAATTAAGAGATCTTTATTTAAAACTTCCTTTAACTGGTACGTTTTAGTTATTTTAAGATATTTTAAAATACTCGTATTTATAGTTATAGAATAATATGAATACTTAATTAAAGGAAATTTAAGTGATTTAACCTTTTAAGGATTTTAAAATATAAATATTATAAATTTTAATAATGAACTTTCATAATAAGGTAAATTAGATATTAAGAAATATTTAGAATATAAGAAAATAGAAATTCTTATTTTGAAAGACCTATAATAGAAATTATTACTCATATTTATATTTTATTTAGTAATACTTATTTATCTATATATCAAGATTATGATAGTAGTCAAATAGGTTTATCCTAAGAGTTACATCGAATTGTATTTTGAGAGTGAGATTAATAAGACTTTTATAAGAACTTTAAAAGTTTTAAGGTATTACTAAGTTTATATTTATAGATTTAAGAAAAATATAAATACTTCTTTAAAATTAAAGTTTAATTAGTTATTCATAGATATTTATAACTATAAGATAATTATAAGACTTATATAGTTATTTTAATAGATATATTATTTTAAATCCCTATAGTAATTACTAAGTCTTTTAATTTTAAGCTACTTTAATATAATATAAGTTATACTTTTATATATATAATATTTAATAAAGTTAGTTATATAGAAATACTATTAAATTACTAAATATTAAATAAGATCTATTATATTAATAAAATACTATGTAACTTTTAAAAATCTTCTTTCCTATAATAATACTATTTAGAGTAAGGTTTTAAATACTTTAATTTTCAATTTATTATAAGAGAACTATATTATTTATTCAACAGACGTATTATCATCTTCTTTCATGTTAATAACTATATACTATCTTTCCCCTTAGAAGATATATCTAAAGTATTTATATTGTTAGTCGATTTATATTAGAAATATTATTTTAAAAGAAGTAAAAACTCATAGTAATCTCTTAATATTAAAGTTATTTGAAATTAAGTAGTATAATAGCTATAGTCCTTATAAATGATATATATTAAAAAGCTTCCTAAGCGCTTTTAAAGTATATATAGTATGTTAAATACTTTGAAATTCTTCTAAAAACTAAAAGGCTCTTATTATAATATAATAAAGCTTCCTATATAGAGATTAAATATTACGAATAAAAGATTGGCTTTATTAATTATACTATAGTTATAATAAGACTAAATATTATTGATATAATAAGTTTATTATTATATTTTAACTAAAACTCCTTAGATAACTACTATATAAAGACTAAATAATATAATATAATATTTTAGGAGGATAGAAAGTCTTTACTTCATATTTAATTATGAAGTTAGTAATCTATTGAATAACCTTATAGTTACTATCAATATTAGTTTTATAAATAATAGTGATAATTAAAAAAGCTCTTAAATATGAACTATATATCTCTTTAGAAGTCTAATAGTATAATAAGTTAATAAGTAAGATATTATTATTATCCTAATAACTAAAGTAAAGTTTTTAGTACTATTTCAAGCTATTTAAAAAGCTATTTCTACTAGCTATCTTATCATTATATTCTAAATAGACTTTATAATAAATATATTTAATAGAAGTAAAATATAAACTTTATCCTACTATGTAAGTTTAATATAATAACTAGTAAGTAGTATACCTTATAACAATTAAAATAATATAACTATATATAAAACTATAGTATATAGATATTTATAACTACTAATTATAATATGAAGTTTAATAGGAGTATTTTAAGATTAAATATATACTTTTAGGAGACTTTATAGCTAATAGTTTTATAAAGTCTCTCTAGAACTATTAATTTAATATTTGTATTATTTAGATTAATATAATAAGCTAGTTAAAATATCTCAAGCTATAATTATTGGAACAGATAGATAGGTAGGTAAATTAACAGTTAAGTTATTACTATAGATAACTATGAAATTAGGAGAAGTGTAATATAATAAAAGTAGTTTTCTCAATATGAGGACTTATTTAAAATACTCGTAATAATAATAGTTAAATAAAGGGAGAAATAGTAATTCGATTAATAGTATGAATAACTATTTCTCATTATTATTCATAGAAATATTAAGGATATTATATAGAGGATTTATTTTGGAGTTCTAGTTATACTACTAGAGTTCTAGCTATAGCTATAGTATATAAGTTATTATAACTATAGTATATAAGACACTATAACTATAGTATATATACCTTAGTATAATGTATAGGTTACTATAGCTATAATATATAATATACTATAATTATAATATATAAACTAAAGTATAATATATATTATAGTATAGTTATAATATATTAACTATTATAACTATAATATATAAAATACTATAATTATAATACATATAGCTTAAACTACTTCTAATATCTTATAAAAGAGTAGATTTCTATACTTTTACTTTATTTACTTAATAACTACTAGAGGTAAAAAAGTAAAATAAGTATATACTTTTAGAGCGACTTCTATACAATTTATTCATATAGGAATATTATAAAAAGTCTTATTAATTCTATTAGAATAATAGAAATAGAAGTTCTTTAGATATTGGAATAAATCTAATATCTTCCTATAAAGTATATATTACAGGTATAAAGCTTACTTATATAACAACTTATAAAACTTAATAAAAGTAGAAAGAGAGAAATCATATATAAAATCATAAAACCTAAAACTATAGAGGTAAAAAAAGAAAGACTTTTAAGATATTATTTCTTGAAATTTAGATAAAATCCGCTTAAATTTCACTATACCTAAAGGCTTAATTAAAATATTAGCTATATTATCTTCTATATTTATATAATATATAAAGATATTTCTATCTCTAATAAAATCTCTTATAAAGTAATATCTTATATTGAAATATTTTAGTTTTTTATAAACTTCAGGACTTTTAACTAGCTTTTTAACTATTAAATTAGTTATAAAAGCCCTAGGGTTTTCAATTTTAAATAGACTTAATTTTAAATATATATAATTATAGTTATAATACAAATAAGTTACTTATTTATAGGTATCTAATAGAGCTATATATTAAGTTTTATAAGTAAATAAAACTACTATTCGTTATTTTATAATAGAATAACTTATAATATTACTATTTCTTCTTAAATAGAAAATATAAGAAGAAATAGATTTTGTATTATTTAGATTTATTACCCAATTTGAATTTATATATCTTATAATATTTTTAATAGAAAATATATCTTTATAGTTATAAATAAATTTATATTCTTTATTATTATTTGAATGACTCTATATATAATTAGAAGCTGAAAAAAAAACTTATCTAAATTATAAGTAAATTAAGAATATATTATTACTATAAAAGTAATATTAAGCCTTATCTTTAAAGCTAAATATAATAAAGCTCCTATTTCTTATTTAAAATTTAAGATTTTAGTTTTTAAAACTTTTTCTTTATTTTCAAATAGTTTAATATTATTATCCATAGGAATTTTAAATTTATAAATAGTTCCTTTTTTAATTTTTTAATAATCTTCTTAGTTCATTTATTTTGATTAATAGTAATTGTTTTATCCTTTTAATTTATAGATAAATTATAATTAAGAGAGAAAGAAAGTTCTCTTAAGTTCTGAATTTTATTTCCTTTTTAAAGAATTATATATATAATTAGCTATTTTTAATTATCTATAGCTAGTAATATATTATTAATATAATAAGTTAAAATAGCCATATAAGGTGTTTTATTTAAAATAAAAATAGCTTTATTATNTATAATTAGCTATTTTTAATTATCTATAGCTAGTAATATATTATTAATATAATAAGTTAAAATAGCTATATAAGGTGTTTTATTTAAAATAAAAATAGCTTTATTATAAGAAGAAATAATAAATCCTATTAAATGAAGGATATTTTCCAAATAATTATACTAAAGTTGAGGACTCTAATTTAAACTATTTAATACTTTATTTAATAAGTAAATAAAGGTAAAGTTTTTATAATTCTTGTAAGTATTAATATTTATATTTAGATTAAATTCTAAAGAATCCTTCTTTATATTAAAATAAAGTCTAGTTAGTAGATAAATGTATATAAGTTTATTAATATTAGTATAAATAAATACTATAGTAATATTATATTATATTAAAATCTATTCTAGATAAATAGAAAGAATTATTATATATGTCTAATTTTCAAGCCTATTAAATAGTACTAAAGATTTCTAAATAATTAATATCGAAATATTAAATATAACTTGAGACTACCTATCTAGCTTTATATATAGCCTCTTTAGTTGTATTATTTATTTTTAATTTATAAACCTATCTACTACTTAGAATATTAATATTTTTAATATCAATAGTAAATAAACATATTGCTTTCTAACTGTTTATAGATCTTATTTATTCTATTTCTTTTATGATAGCTAGAATCGAGTTTCTATATTTAGGAGATTTAAAGATTTAAATAAAAGAGGTAGGTTCTTCAACCTTATTTATTAATAAAATATAAGAAGCTTAATTATCTTCATTAGTATTTATATATAAGTTTATATAACTATTCAAACTAAAATAGTCTGAAATAGTAAAGAAGGTGCTTTCTTAATAGTTTTTATAATCCTTTTTAGCTTTATCTATTATAATATGTAAATTAATATATAGATTAGACTTTTTCTAAATATCATTATTATTTTTAATATTTAATTCTAATATCTTATTATTTTCAGCTATCTTAATATTTAAATTTCCTTTTAGAATCATTCTAGTTATTTCTTAAACTTCAGTAGTTAGATTTAGTAAAGAGTTATTATTTTTATTATTTCTATTTTAACTTATACTAGAAATACAATTATCTAGATTTAAAATAAAATTATTATTTAGTTAACTCGACTTATTATTATTAGAATCTTTTTTAAATTGATAGATAAAAATAATTCTTTTTCTCAAGTATTAATAGTATTTTAGGAGCTTTATATGTCTAGACTATATAGCTCTTTCTTTATTAAAATCCTAAATTTTATAAGTATTATTTCTATAAGTTATAATAACTCCTTTTTAAATTCTAATATCTAATGCTTTAATATTAAAGTCTTTATTCTCATAGTAATAAAGGCTACTCTATACCTTAATATCACTAATATTAGACTTTATTCTATTTTCTAATTTATAAAGAATTTTAAAATTTATAGAATGATTTGGAGTTCTATTATATATATAGATATAGAAGCTATTAAAGTGTCTCTCTTTAAATAATAAGGTGAATTTAAATAATAAATTAGAATTCTAATTTTATTAACTAGAGTTCTTATTACCCTTTCTATTAAAATGTTAGATTTATAAGTATAAAGAGATCTAATATTATAAATAATATGAGACCAAAAATATATATCTTTCATTCCTTTATTACTAAGTTTATTATGAAGTTAAATATAGTACCAAGGTAGCTAAAGCTGTAGTAGTAAGTAACTAAGTAGTCAACCTACTTATTAAAACTAATGAGAATAAAAGGATTATTATATAGATTTATCCTTATAATATATAGTATATATATATATATATTGTAATTTAGATATAGATATTATAAATAGAAATAACTAG